>SEYY01024468.1:57500-87453 GCA_009176605.1 Armadillidium nasatum | reverse complement strand
AAAGATAACGAAAAAAAGAAACATCGAGAATTATTGAGGACAGATGAAGGTTTGAGTTGAGTGTTTTCGAAGAAGATGTCATAGTTGTGTGGAAGATTGTGTAGAGTAGAAAGATGGAGGAATTGAGTTTTTGAGGCATTGAAAACGACCATGTTTTCTCCCACAATTTGAAATACGAGAAAAGATCAGAGGTCAGTTGCTCCAAAGCCATCCTTGCATTAATTAGCTACTGTTGGTAGGGGTGTCTTTCAAATTGAGAGGAGTAATGAAGGGTGAAGCCATCGGCATAGAAGTGGATAGGAGACAAAGTAATAGAGAGGTCATTGATGAAAATTAAAAAAGGGTTGGGGATAGGACAGATCTTTGAGGAACACCACTATTTATAGATTTAAAGGAAGAATAGTGACAGTCTACAACAATTGCTATAGAACGACCGGAAAGAAGATGAAAGAGGTCACAGAGAGAAGGATGGATTCCGGAAGACGGAAGTTTGGAAATCAAAGCTTTGGACCACACTCTTTCAAAGGTTTTCAATATGTCTAGCGTCACAGCGAAAGACTCACCAAAACCTCGAAGAGCGGGGGACCAAGAGTCAGAAAGTAGGGAAAGAAGATCACCATTAGAGCGTCTCTTACGAAAGCCATACTGGCGATCAGAGATAGGATTAGAATAATTAGGGTATTTTCAAATCTTCCTGTTAAGGATAGATTCGAAAACTTTAGAAAGAATAGAGGTTATGGAAATAGGACGATAGTTAAAGGATTGATAGGAGTTCCACTTCTTCTTCGCACGTTTCCAGCAAGAAGGGAAGGTCGAAGTGGAGAGACAGAAACGAAATAGTTTACCAAGGCAGGATGCAAGCTCAGAAGCACAAATTTTGAGAACCGTAGGAGGAATACCATCAAGACCTTCTTAGTACTAAGAAGAGATATTACAATGTTAGGCATAAATGAGTTGAAGGAGGAGGAATAGCTTCGGAATCGTCAATGGTAGAGTTAGAGGCAAAATTTTGAGCGAAGAGTTCAGCTTTAGTAGAAGGTAAAATGGCAGGTGTGCCATCAGAAGAAACTAAAGGAGGGAAAGAGGAAGAAGCAAAAATAGAGCTGATATTTTTACCAAAATGCCAAAAAGGGCGAGAGTAAGAGGAACCAGAAAAATTATTGTATTTACGACAGAGAAAATAGTTTTTGGTATCTCGAAGAATAGATTTTGCTCGATTCCGGGATGAAATATAAGTTGAATGAGTTTCTACTAGAATGGAAATCTCTGAAGGCAGCATCCCTGCAGCGGATAGCACGAGAACAATCAGAGTTAAACCAAGGTTTGTTAGGTTTAGTAGAAGGAGAAGAATATGGAATGTACGCGTCCAAAGAGAGAATCACCTCGGTTATATGCGCTCAGCAACTCCGAGGGACCCCTCATACGAAAGCGGTAATCATTCCATGGAAAATCAGAAAGTACAACCGCAAGTCAGACTAGTTAGCAGCAGCGAAGTGCCAGAAACGTCTATTCACCGAAGTCGGGAGCCATTCTTGCGGAAGACTTGAAGAGACAAAATAAGATACGGAGATAAGAAGGTGATCGGGTCGAATGAACCCAGAGGAGGGAAGAGTTTAACATTAAAAGGAGAATGATAAGAGGTTAATTAAGAAAAGATCAAGTATGTTGGGTTCATCACCAAGACACGCTGGGATATGGGTAGGGAGTTGTACTAACTGCTCAAGGTTGTTCTGGATAGAAAATTCATAGGCGAGTTCACCGGCTGGATCATGGGAACTAGATGAAAGCCATTGGCAGTAGTGAGTATTGAAATCACCTAAGATGATGATTGAGGAGAAAGGAGAAGAAGAAAGAATGTGCTTTATTTTGGAGTTAAGATAGTCGAAGAATTTTTTTAATCAGTATAGAATTGCATGGAGATTAATGGACAGAGCAAATAAATTTAGTAGTAGAATTGCAAGAGAGTTTAAGCCATAAAGTAGAGAATTCATTAGACTCCAAATTAGAGACGACAGCAAACAACATCCGCCTTCGGTAGAAAATTAAGGATAGAGACAGTAGGAGGTAATTACAGAATATGGTTTGCTGTCAGCACACTCAAGCACCTGAGTTTCGGTTAAGAACAAGAGGTGAGGTTTAGAAGAAGAGAAATGGTGTTCGACAATTGGGAAAATTAGAAAAAAAAGACCACAAATGTTGCAGAAATTAATGAAAAATGAAGGCCGGAAGCGGGGCCCTGGCGGCACCATCCCCATCATCGGAGTCCGTCAACTCCCAAATGATGATGGAGTGAGGAGTAGATGAGGGGTATTCTTTGGATGCCACCACTCCAAGCATCTCCGAGGCTTTTATTTTCGCCATTGTTTCATTTTAAAAGGTAATGTATGAGTGAGCGCTTGTAAATTTGTGGGAGCATGTGAAGAAATGTCAGGATTGGACAGGTAGTATTATCATAGACACTCTAATATGAGGCGAGGGTACATTAGAGACCCTCTGAGATAGCGAACGCGAAAAGGAACCAGCCAAAGGGCAACGGAGTGAAACAGAATGGTCTAGCCTATCCTATTGTTTCATATTTCATATATATATATATATATATATATATATATATATATATATATATATATATATATATATATATATATATATATATATATATATATATATATATATATATATATATATATATATTGCGGGATATGGTATAGAGCATAAAAAAAAATATACATATGTACATAGTATATAAGCCTCTACTTTTCTTGTTTGATCTGACCTGACCTCCCGTCCTCTCCTGAATCAAACAAAATGTCACCATTATCCAACATGCACTAACATGAAAAATATCACAAATTTTGCTTAAATTTTATTTTATAATAAGCAGAAAACTACTTCAAGTTTCTAGAAGTAAAAAAAAAATATCATTGATTCGATACTGAGGATAAAATATCGATTTATCGATATATCGGCTTAAAAAATATCATCGAAATGTTTTCGATACTATCGTGACAAAATATCAAACTTTTTATCCATTTCGTCATCCCTATCATTTGTATTTTGCAGGCATTTTCTATGTAGCCGGCCTAATTTTATCATTTTATAACGTGATTTTTAGTACTTTAACCATTTTTAAATGTATTGAATTTGATATTCCACCCCATTTAAATTTTCAATATACATTATATTTCCAGTTTATATTTTGAATAACCACTAAATACCAGGTAAGATAAAACCTGCATAATAACCAGAATTGCATAAGAGAGAATATATTGTTTGAAAATGATATTGACATTGCACTAACCAGGTTTTGTTGGTATACATGGGCAATTCTAAAGGAAGGTAGCAATAGCAACTCGTATGGTTTATATTATTAGATATTTCTCTTGATTATAGAGCTAATAAGATCTTAGGTATAATAAATCGCAATGTAGTTTACAAGATCAAAGAGGTTATAAGTAAGCTATATAATAGCTACTTTAGGCCAGCATTAGAGTATTATGCACAAGTTTGGGCTCTTCATTTACTGTATCAAAAAAATGTTGCAAAACTCATTTCTAAAATCCATCGCTGATTTCAAGCATATGAAAGACATAGATATGCTGGAGAGAGTACAATGTCAAGCAGCAAGGATGATTTCAGGCTTTGAGAGTAAGAGCTATGAGGAGAGGTTGAAGGAACTGTGAGTAATTGTTAAGAAAGGAACTTCCAATTTTTTTTCTACTCAGTCTATGTAGAGGAAATGATTGTAATATTATTTATTTCAGTTTATGATTGTAATATGATTTATTTCAGTTTATTAGAGAAAGGCAAAGGATTTTGTAAGAAAAAAAAAATTCAAATTATTAAAATTTATATTTTTTTACAATATGGTGTACTATTTTGTCTGCCTCAAATTCTATTGTACTTTCACTGTCATTTTTTTTACAATATTGCTAAATGCATGGTACACAAATATTTACTTACCCCTTGAGTACTGGTAAAAAAAAATTATATATATATATATATATATATATATATATATATATATATATATATATATATATATATATATATATATATATATATATATATATATATATATATATATATATGGGTCATTCCAAGTCACTTCAACCAAAATTTGGCAATTTTTTCCGTGACCCCTTTCGATTTTTATGAAAAATGGCACACTAACAGATCTTGTTGAGAAAATATGAATGGCGTTTATTGCAGGTCTCTAGCTCATACGGTTCAGAAGATATGACCTTTGAAACTTTGGTCAAAAATGTCAATTTTCAGAGAGTAGTCCGAGGTCAAAATACAATATCTCGGCTTCTATGGCACTTAGAAGCATCGTGTAAAGACCATTTAAAAGATCTTGAATAGCGGTACAACATTTATTTAGATGATTTTGACCTCGGAGGTCAAATAAAAAATTTGACCTATTGTGACCTTGACCTTGACCTTGAAAAAAAACCTCATCTTCGATTTTTTTCAAACTTTGCTGAATTATTGTTATATATGTATATTTTAATTTTTTTTTAATGAATTATTTTTGGTTTTGGCTTGGTTTAGAAAATATAAGCAATTTAATAAGTACAAATATCACATTTTTCACTTTTTTGCGATTTTTATCTCATTCAATGTATAGTTCCAACATTTTCTTTTTCTCTTTCTTATATATATATATATATATATATATATATATATATATATATATATATATATATATATATATATATATATATATATATATATATATATATATATATATATATATATATTGTAAGGGGCTGGCTGCTGCCGAGTATATTTTTCTCGTTTCAGATTGCATGGAGTATTCTCTGAGGAATATAGTCTTACCTGCTTGTTGCTTTGCTGTTATGCTGTTTGATTTTGACTGTGCTTGGGATCCACAATATTAATGTGCATGTGCCATGTCCTAGACTGGAGAGCGTGAAGGGAGATTGATATTAACGTGTTTATTTGTTTAGATACGTTAATGTTATTCTTCTATGTTAAATTTATTTTTATTATTATTATTATTTATTGAGTGCACTTGTGCTAATGAAAAGTCTTATGAGCTATTGTTCCCATTTCGGGCAATAATTAAAAACAGGTTATTCTTATTCAAACAGGTTGTTATTTTCAAGAAGGCATATTACTCTTTCAAGAGTAGGTTATATTCTTTGTGTTTTTATTATTATTATTAAATTCATTATATATTTTTAGATCATTTAAACTAAGGTGAGGCACTGGGGTAATTATTTATAATTCTCACAGGTGCCGGTCTAGGGCCTTATTGCCTAGTGCTAATCTGGAGTTATAATCTCTATACCTATCAGGTAGAAAATATAGACAAGAGACCTTAATGGTTTATGAGATTATCATATATTTTTTTTTTTTATAAAATTTTAATATTTAATATTCACTTTGGGAAAAGAAAATATGTCAGTAGTGTGATAAATTTCACAGTAAAACGCTTTCCACTTTCAAATCTTTGGTTGTTTTAAGCCATTACTCTTTTTTTTCTTTATTTTGTGTATATAAAGAGGCTATCTTGTGTACTGTGAACTATAGATAATTTTATGTGAACATTGTAAGTGTAAGATCAATATATATATATATATATATATATATATATATATATATATATATATATATATATATATATATATATATATATATATATATATATATATTCCCCATGCAGAAACGAGAAAAATATACTCGGCAGCAGCCAGCCCCTTACAATATATATATATATATATATATATATATATATATATATATATATATATATATATATATATATATATATATATATATATATATATATATATATATATATGAGAGAGAAAGAGAAATGGAAATGTTGGAACTATACATTGAATGAGATAAAAATTGCAAAAAAGTGAAAAATGTGATATTTGTACTTATTAAATTGCTTATATTTTCTAAACCAAGCCAAAACCAAAAATAATTCATTAAAAAAATTAAAATATACATATATAACAATAATTCAGCAAAGTTTGAAAAAAATCGAAGAGGAGGTTTTTTTTCAAGGTCAAGGTCAAGGTCACAATAGGTCAAATTTTTTATTTGACCTCCGAGGTCAAAAGTCATCTAAATAAATGTTGTACCGCTATTCAAGATCTTTTAAATGGTCTTTACACGATGCTTCTAAGTGCCATAGAAGCCGAGATATTGTATTTTGACCTCGGACTACTCTCTGAAAATTGACATTTTTGACCAAAGTTTCAAAGGTCATATCTTCTGAACCGTATGAGCTAGAGACCTGCAATAAACGCCATTCATATTTTCTCAACAAGATCTGTTAGTGTGCCACTTTTTATACAAATCGAAAGGGGTCAGGGTTTTTGTCGTGTTGAAGTGACTTGGAATGACCCATATATATATATATATATATATATATATATATATATAGTCTTGAACCTGATTTAGCATATATACTTAGGATAGGATAGACCTAGTCTTTGTTGCATCTATTAATATTGTTCTTATTTATTTTGACTAGGATAGTCTCGATAGGCCAGTGTAGTGTCTATTTTTCTAATATCCCTTTTAATCCCAATACTGTGACCCTTTTCCATAATAACCTAATTTACCAATGTTAGACCAAAAGCCTAAGTTAAACAGATGGAAGGTGCCATCATCACAGTGAAATTCCACTGAATACATATAGGTCCATAAATTGCTTGTTTACATGTTATCAAGGGGACAATATGGGGAATAACACAAAAACTGTTCACCATATCTAAAGACCTTGCAGGTTCCATTGGAGGGATGCCATAACTACTGTTAAAAAAATGGTAGTCACAGAAACATCTCATATACTGATTGCCAAGGGGAGTCATCTAAAGAAGATGGAGTATGGGAAGGATATTATCAAAAGGCAGTATTTACTGTGGAGAGTCTGAGGAAGGCACAACACACATTAGGTACTCTAAGGAATTCCTGCAGTTGCAGGCTACTACTGGTTTGAGTTATATATCCAGCCTAGGGGCCTACATTTTAAATACCTGTTGTAATGGCATCCACCCCATTATATTTTCTGCTACTTAATGAACCCTGGTATATGGTGTTTGTTTTATTCCTAAATTATTCCCTTGATGTGGAATTTCATTGTGATGTCACCTTCCATCTGTAGAAATTTTGTATATATATATATATATATATATATATATATATATATATATATATATATATATATATATATATATATATATATATATATATATATATATATATATATATATATATATACAAAATTTAAAATTAGCTATTAATGTTAATTTAAATTAATATCCTGCAATTTTAACCAGATATCTGGACTGGATAGTAAAAACTGGATATCTGGTATCTGGCTTTGAAAATTACTGGATATTTGGCAAATTTGCTATGTGACCCATCCCTACTAATTATACATGCAATGAACCAAAACTCAAGGTTACTGGGTTTCAAAGATGGAAAGAATGTTGGTTTACAAATACTATATGTAAAGTCCATATTGTGCTTCTGGAAAAAAAATAAATGATAAACACCAGCATGGACTTCTATTTTTTTTTTTTTCTTTTTCTTTCTTTCTTTCTTAAGATGAGCCCTATTTGAGCATGGGGTGTAAAATAAAAGCATTAGGAATATAAGTGAAAATCTTTACAATACCTTCCTAATGCAGAATTTGCTATTGAGTAGAGGTACAAAATTTAAACTTCAGACTGGGAATTTAGAACTTTAAGACATCAAGACAGCTTGTTTGCAAGAAAAATGAATAGAAAGAAGTTATTTCAAGATAAAAAAAAGAAATTAAATGCAATTGGATACTTAAGCTGAGAAAAGTGGTATTTTAAGAATATAACAAAAAATTCTTAAAGAATTAGGGCTAAGAAAAGCAGATTAGATCATATGTTGATTTTGGAGGAAACAATCATTTGAAAGGTACAGTCATGAACAAAAGTTTGTTCCTATTAGGCTGGAAATAAATATTTATATAAAATGGGGATTATTTCAGGTTCAGCCAAAAACAGTTCAATTAAGCCCCTCTCAATGTTTTTATTGTCTTTTTATTCAAAATAGAGCTTTTATGAAATGATTTCCATTTTATATAAATATTTATTTCCAGACTAATAGGAACGAACTTTTGTTCATGACTGTACATGCCCTATTTTGGATTATTTTTGTTACAGAAGAAAGAATTTTATGTTGAAGTTGAAAATAAAATGGGATTAAATTTGGGGAAGGTAAGAAAAATGTAGGAAACAAAAGAAGTATGAATAATATTGGATATATTAAAAAATAAGAAAGTGAAAGTTATGCTGATTTGTTATGTATTAGGGAAAGATGGAGTTAAGGAGAAAAGTTCATTATCATGGAATCAAATGAAAGTAAAATTTACAAATGAGATATGGATGGAAATTTCTCAAATATAAAAAATGTATGTCAACATAAACACTGACAGTAAAACTCTTAAAAGATATGTTGAGTAGCAAACGAAGGATTGATAGATATGCTGTATCTTAAGAAAATGAAAAAAGGATAAAAATAGAAACAATACAGATTCAATTAATGTATAACGAAAATAGGTATTGACAAAATGGTAGTCAAGTGTGTGATGCTATGTTAGATTAAGTAGATATAAAAGAGTAGAAAGTAGGAGGAAAAGAGAAAGATAAGATTGAATTAATAAACTCATTGTGAGAGAAGTGTGAATAGAGCCAAAAAAAATTTTTCAGGTTTATTTAAAAATACATGGGCACAAACTTTTTATTTTTAGTTTGTATAGTTATTTTATTTTACATATATAAGAAATATAGTTACACATTTTTTCTAGTTATTAGTGTTTGTTTGACTATTCATGCATGTTTGTAGTAATTCATTTTTCTTTCAATTTCGATAACATCTTGTTCATCCCTCAATACAATATTGATAAATACTTATTCTTCCTTTGATTTAATTATAATTGCTTCTTGGTCATTACTTTGTAAAAGAAGCAAGCATTTTCATTATATATTTTAGAATAAAATTTAGATCTTGATCAGTCTATTATCTACTTTTCTTTACAGTTTTAACTTAATATCTGTTGTACACTTCTATCATATTTATAATGGAGAAAATGAATTTAAAATTATTGTATTCAATTTTGGAAGTATCACCATTTTTGTCATCAAAATTTTCAGCAAAGTTAAGGTAAGATAACTTTTAACATTGTAGGCTAAAATATTAAGTACACAGGTAAAACTTATTTTATAAATTTTATAAATTTGCAATCAAATAGCTTCAAAAATTACCAAAAAATAATTTAAACATATGTACTCATATAAACTTATGGAAGGACATTAACTGAAGGTCCTTGTTAAAAGTTACTTCTGAGAGCTTTTTTTTTTTTTTTTTTTTTTTTTTTTTTTTTTTTTTTTTTTTTTTTTTTTTTTTTTTATTATAATTTACTTTCTTCCGAGATGTTTCATTAAGGCTTTAACATCATGTTAAAACCTCTTTGGATGCCATGGTTCCATTCTAATGATTCCTAATCATAATGATCATCACAATTACAAATTTTATATATATATATATATATATATATATATATATATATATATATATATATATATATATATATATATATATATATATATATATATATATATATATATATATATATATATATATATATATATATATATATATATATATATATATATACGCACACACACACACACACACAGAGGTATACCTCGCATAGTACAGCTAATTGGTTTTGGAAACTGAAACTGCACTATTTAAGGAATGTAAGCTATAGGAAAGATAATAATTGGTTCCAATAACTTTTTTTTTTCAATTACAAGCATTCTCTTTCTAAATTACACATTTGTTTGTTTGTTTGTAACTCTCTATTACAAACAAATGTTTAAATTGATATTTTACACACTTATTCTTTTCACAGCTATTCTTCATTTACATATTTTTCTCTCTTTTGGAGAAGCTTAAATCTTTTAATTTGTTCTATTCCTTTGTAAATATCAATTGCAGTTTTGAAAGAAGCTACAGTTATTTATTTGCGAAGAAATAGATTCCTAAGTTAATTGATATCTGTACATGGATTTAAGAAGGCTAAGGTGAACCTAAACATAAAAAAAAAATTAAATTAATCTATATATTTAGTTAATATAATTACTGAACCGATAGTATAAACTGATATATTCCTTTAATATAATTATTAATTTGATATTTTTATTTCATGAACTGATATTTCAATTATAACAAATGTTAAAACCGATATCTCTTGATTTCAATAATTATTGAAACCAATATTTGGTTTATAATTGTAATCGGCACCGATATTGACCGATATAATCGGTTTTCGGCAATTTTTCGATTACGAAATATATCTAAATTGATATATTTGTATATTATAACGAGATCGATCGTTATAATTTCACCGAACGTGACTTTGGAGACTGTGTATTGGCCCCGACCTTCGGTTGGGGAGATTTTTCATTGTTGAATCCCAGCACAACCATATTTAAACATCTCGCCCTAGTTGTTGCTTCAGGTCACTCTTTATATTTTTCTTCTGTATAACAATTACATTCAGGTTAGGTTCTTATTTTTTCATAACTTATTTACATTTCACCCAGAGATTAGACACTTCTTGTCAATTTATTAATCTCTATTCTCTCTTTACATCTACTCCAACCACCTTTTAGCTGGTTCCTTGATATAGTTGACGAGCAAGTTTCGTGATTTATTGCGTTATCGGTCTTCTATATCAAGGGAGGAACTTGTTACTCTTTTTCCTGGAGATTTTTCGCTGGGTTAGTATAGTCACTAGGAAGAGGAGTAATATATATATATATATATATATATATATATATATATATATATATATATATATATATATATATATATATATATATATATATATATATATATATATATATATATATATTAATTAAACTGATAATTTTTTGGATGCTTTGATTTCATTTTATATTTCTTATCATTTTAAGATGAAACTGATTATTTCATTAATTCTTATGTAAAGGAGTGTATCATCAAAACTTTTGGTGGCCTCGTACCACAGAGATAGTCGTGGAACCTTTGAATATGATGAAGAAGAAGAATCATCTAACAGAAGAAGACCAAGTTATAGAGAATTTGACAATGAAGATGGTTATAACAGAAGGACGCCAAGGTATAATTCCGGTTACAATGATGAGAATGGGTATAACAGAAGGACGCCAAGGTATAATTCCGGTTATAATGATGAAGAATGGGTATAACAGAAGAAGGCCAAGGTATAATTCTGGTTATGATGATGGATATTCCAATTTTCAAAGAAGGGATAACTTTCAAATGGCCGGACAAAATTTAAGTAAGCCTGATTGGAAACAAATGAAATTAAAACCAATTGAGAAAGATTTTTATACACCTACTGCTACAGTTGAAAATCGATCTACAGAAGAAATTGAAAATTATAGGTAATGTATTGGATTTTTTTGAATTGAGGATTTTAAATGAAAGTGTGCTCGTTTTTATTATACTCTTGTATCACATTACCCATATTTTTTTTTTTTACTGGTCACAACTAATACTAATATAATTAAAGAGATTATATTTTTTTCTCTACAGAAAGCAACATAATTTAACACTACTTGGAAAAAATATTCCAAATCCAATATTAGATTTTTCCGAGTACGAATTTCCTGAAGAAGTTATGAATGTGTTTGAAAAAGATGGATTTAAGACTCCAACACCAATTCAGGCACAGGGATGGCCTATTGTTTTAAGTGGTTTGGATCTAATTGGAATAGGACAGGTAAAAACCTAGGATAACAATGGTCATTATTAATTTTTCTGATTTAAAGTTTTTCTTTGTATATATATATATATATATATATATATATATATATATATATATATATATATATATATATATATATATATATATATATATATATATATATATATATATATATATATATATATATATATATTAGTGATCTATGTAACATCCGCATCTGCATTAAATTTGACATCTGCATCCGCAGTTCATGATTTTGCAATTATTAAATATGGGATGTATAAAATTTTGAAAGTTATTAATTTGTTTCTAATGTTTGATTAATTTTTTGGATAGATATATATATATATATATATATATATATATATATATATATATATATATATATATATATATATATATATATATATATATATATATATATATATATATATATAATATTAAATTAAATAAATAAATAAATAAATAAATAAAATATTCCTTTCCTCCTCTTATTCACTCTGATGGTTCTGTTGTTAACACTCTAACTGAAAAGCTAATCTCTTCAGCCTCCTATTCTTATCTAATTCAACCGCGAGCGACTTTGGCAGTCTTCCTCCTCCTCCTACTACTACTACTACTCTCAGATGTCCCATTACTACCGGTGATTACATTTGATCATGTGCATGGGTTTCTGAAATCTATGAACGGTAGGAAGGCAAGTGGCCCAAATGGCATTCCTCCCCGAGTTTTAAGGGAGTGTGCTTCTGAGCTAGTTCCTGTCCCTCTTTCAACTTTTCTCTCTATGCCTCATTAGTAGTACTGTCCCTCAGTGTTGGAAGCGCACATTAGTCCAACCTATTCCGAAGAATGGTAACTGCTCTAGTCCTTCTAAATATCGCCCTATAACTCGTACTTTTATTATCTAAAATCTTTGAAACCCTTCTCAACTCATTTCTTAGATCCCCTGGAATCCCATTCCCCTCTTTCTGATCATTTGACGTTCGAGGTCGAGGTAGGTTTACTGGTGATATACTTTCTTATCTCACAGATTTATGGTATTCTGCCCTTAGGAACCATGGGGAGACTTGTATAGTGGCACTTGATATATCTAAGGCATTTGACTGGGTATGGCATGCGTCACTTGCTTTTCAAGTTCCCCTTCTTTGGGTTTCCTTCTTCTCTTTGCTTACTTACGTTTAGCTTTCTTTCTAATCATTCCATTTCGACTGTTGTTGATGGTTCAACTTCATTTCTTGTCAATAGTGGTGTTCCTCAGGGTTCTGTCTTGTCTCCTACTCTTATTATTAGTTTTTATTAATGATCTTCTCAGCTGCTCATCTAACCCTATCCATTCATATTCAAATGACTCGACCCTCCATTCTTCTACTCATTTCAAATCTGCTCCCTCTTGTCTTCATCTTTCCGATTCCATTCTTGCTGATCTGAGTAGAATTTCCCAGTGGAGTTGTCTCAACCTTGTGAAATTCAACTCTTTTAAAAACTCAACTTCTTGAAATCTCCCTCTCAAGGACACCTAATTTTTTTATTCCTTTTGATGGTTCTCCCGTCTCTCCTGTTGACAGTATAAACATCTTTGGCCTTCACATAAACAAAAAAATGTCTTGGAAACCTCAAAGAAACTGGGAGTTCTGTTTAGACTGCGAGAATTTTTTACTTTGCAGTTACTCCAATATTACAAGGGCCTCATCCGCCCTTGTTTGGAGTACTGCTCATATCTGTGGTGGCTCAGGTTTCACTCGTTTTTTGGATAGGGTTGAATCAAAGGCTAAAATACTTATAAATTGTTCTTTCCTTTTTCTAATTCACTTAACCCTTTATTTTTGCGATATGACATTGGTGCCTTCTCTGTTTTCTATAGGTACTACAGCGGCAAGTGCTCTAGGGAACTGTCCACTCGTACACCTCCACCTATACGACAGCCTGGTAGCACAAGGGGTGCATTGTTTGCATATAAATTTTGTGTGGACATAGTCAACTCGAGGCTTGTCCGCTGTTAGGCCTCCTTTCCAGCCACATTTGTTTTGTGGAATTCTAGCTAGTTGTTTGTAGTAGTGATTGTACAAACCTGCTACCAAGTCACGGGCCTCCCCTGATATATATATATATATATATATATATATATATATATATATATATATATATATATATATATATATATATATATATATATATATATATATATATATATATATATATATATATGAAATATACAATGTCTTTAATTATAAATTCTTATATTAGCTCTGGCCTTGTTTTTCAAAAATGGCTTTGAGTACTCTTTGTACTACATATTGTTTGATAAATTTTTGCATTAGGTTTCTTTGCAGTAAAATTTATTTATTTAATAATTTATCATTATTTTTAAATTAAAAAAAAAAATTCTTTTTCACTTGCAGACTGGTTCTGGGAAAACATTAGGTTATACAGTTCCAGGATTCGTTCACATTCGCAATCAACCACCAGTAGAAGAGAATGAAGGTCCAGTTGGATTGGTTTTGGCTCCCACAAGGGAACTTGCCCAACAAATTCATCAAGTTACTGCTAATATGTTTGGCAACGCTCGTTTAAGAACTTCATGCTTATTTGGGGGTGCAAGTAAAAATGTGCAAGCATCAAGTCTTTCAAAGAGACCATCTGTAAGATCTCTTCAAGTTTTTTTTATTTTAAAACCTCTTTGACTCCTTATTAGATAAATTTAATTTTAGATTGAATGTATATAATTGAGGAGGATTTGAAAAATAAACCTATTGTCACACCCTATATGACTACTTTAGATGATGATAGTGTTTTAACTTTATTCATATATTTATTTTCAGTTATGTATTGCTACTCCTGGGCGCTTGTTAGATTTTCTCGAAATGGGTGTAACAAATTTAAAGAGATGCTCCTACTTAGTATTGGATGAAGCTGACAGAATGCTGGATATGGGTTTTGAGCCACAAATAAGAAAAATTGTTGATCAAATCAGGGTATATATATATATATATATATATATATATATATATATATATATATATATATATATATATATATATATATATATATATATATATATATATATATATATATATATATATATATATATATATATATATATATATATATATATATATATATATATATATATATATATATATATATATATATATATATATATATATATATATATATATATATATATGAATCTTTTGTTGTCACGGTGGATATAAACATATCCAAAGCTTTCAATAGAGTAGCGCAAAGATTTGATTTGATTTCAAAATTTACCTTTTTTATTTATTTATTTGTTTTGTAGAGGGGGGAGAACCTAACCTTCTCTTTATGTTCTCTCTGATTTCCTTTCCAGTCGTTTTATAGCCGCTGTTCTAGACTGCCACCGTCCATCCTTTAAATAATTAATAGTAGTGTTCCTCAAAGATCTGTCCTATCTTTAAGACTTTCTACTTTCCTTAATGACCTTCCACTTCTTTGCCGATGACTCCACCCTTCATTACTCCTTTCAGTTTGAAAGGCAGCAGTTAATTGATGAAAGGAGGGAAGCCTTGAAGCAACTAACCTCTAATCTTTATTGTGTTTCAAATTGGGGCAGAGAAAACACGTGGTCGTTTTCAATGCCTCAAAAACTCCATTTCTATACATTGTATAGAAATCTTCTTTGAAACACAGCTCAAACCTTCATATCTCCTTAATATTGTCGGTGTTTCATTTTCTCTTTACCTTTCTTAGAAAGATCAAATTACTTCTCTTTCTAAACAAGCTTTTAAGAGGCTGGGTGTTCAGAAGCGCCTTCGGAATTTCTTCTCGCCACTCATTAATATGGATGTTGTTCGACCGGCTCTGTTTGGAGTATGATTCGCACATCTGGGGTGGCTTATCTCATACAGCGTTCCTTGAAAAGATGGAGTCTATGCTTTTCGTCTAATCAACTCTTCCGCTCTCACTAATTCTCTTTAGTCTCTTTCTGCCTGTCGAATTTTTGCCTCTAACTCTCTCAATACTAGCACTATTACAATGGACACTGCTATTCTGAGCTCTCCCGTCGCATACTACTTCTGTTGAGAAGGACTTGTTCAACACGCCTTTCTACAATCTCATCCTTTCTCCCAACTCTCCAACAACAGACTTAACCACTATGTTCAATCTTACAAGCTTTGTATCGGAACATTTTAACCTTTACCTTGACCAGATTTCAGGTATTTCACCCAGCTCTAATAGAAATTAGTAGCCCTCTGGCCTTTGACCACCAGAGGTATATATATATATATATATATATATATATATATATATATATATATATATATATATATATATATATATATATATATATATATATATATATATATATATATATATATATATATATATATATATATATATATATATATATATATATATATTATATATATTATTGACTTTTCATTTACAGCCTGATCGTCAGACGCTTATGTGGTCTGCAACGTGGCCAAAGGAAGTTCAAATATTGGCCAGTGACTTCCTCACTGATTTTACCCAACTTAATGTTGGATCCACAGAACTTTATGCAAATCCAAACGTCATACAAGAAGTTGAAGTGTGTAAAATGTTTGATAAAAGAGATAGGCAAGTCAATTTGTATATTTAAAAGAGAGATTGTTTCTCAGTATTTTTAAAACTTTTTCTGTAAATTTTGTTGAAAAGTTATTAATTGCAGGAGTAATTCAATTTATTTTTTTTTTTTGGCCTTTTTGAGGATATATTAATATTGAATTTGATATTTTTTTTTTTTTTATTACGTCCTTTTTTTTTTACGACCCTCTTTAGTATTTTTATTTTGGTTTTTAATTATTGAGAAACTCTTCCTTGAAATATTGTTAAAATTAAAATAGTAATTTTTTTGTATTTTTGTTTTTAGATTTTTGGATAAAATGCAGGAAATTGAAAAGGGTGCGAAAGTTCTTGTATTTGCCCAAACCAAAATTCAAGTTGACAATATTTCACGAATGTTATACCGGACTGGGTAAATCAGTTATTATTATTTATTATTATTGTTTAACTTAATAGCCAATAAACTACCTCCTACTAAATAATATTCTTAATTTCTAAATTGATGTTTCTTCCTACTTTGCTTTAAGCATTTAATATAAATGACTTAAAAACTATATAAACAAAGTGACTTCTTTTATAGTACCTTTACTGTTTAAAAAAGTAAATAAAAATTTTTAAAAAATTTTGTAAAGAAGGAAAAAAAAAAAATTTACCTAATTAATAGTGAATTGTATTTGTTGGCACCCAATCGAAGTAGTTATAAAATTTAGGAAATGGGTAAAAAATTTAAATTTTTGAGTGAAAGAGAAGGGGTAAATATTTAAATGTGACATTCCTGTCATTTAAAATGGGGGAAAAAAAAAAAAAATTTCAAGAATTAATTAAGGGAGCATAATTAAAAGGCTTAAGAGAAAGTTTAAAATCAACTGAAAAAAAAGATATAAATTAAATAATAATAATAAAAAAAGAATTATCTGTACTGTAAAGAAATAGGGTAAAGGTAGCGTTTCCTTAAAGTAAAAACATGCATCTCTTTAAATGTTTATTATTTGTTTGTACTTGAAAGCACACCAATGATTTTTTTTTTTTCTTTAATGATAAAAGATTATCTCTTTTGAATCTAAAGTTGAAATATAATTATTCAAGAGTCTTAAGAAATATGAAATAATAATTAATATAATAATAATTTTATTATATAAAAAAAATAATGCCAATGAAATTAGATTATTTATCAGTTGAAATTTATATATATATATTTTTTTTGTTTGCCTACCATATTTGGTGTTGATTAATTTGCTATAATTCTAGATAGCAATGAAAGAGAAGGGGCAACTTTTTATTTTTTAAAGATTTATTGATTGACAAGTTTGGGATAAAACTTTTAGATAATAAAATGTTATATTCTTTGTTTATTGGAATGAGGCTGGCATCATAGTGATGGAAGATTTTGGAATAATCAAGACACAGAGAAACTTTGCTACCACCTTATAGCATCTTTTCTTCAGATACTTTCTCTTAGTATATATATATTTATGTCTGGATGAAGGAGAAATGAAAGACCTTAAAATTAATTTAGACTAATGAGCAGTGGCAAATTTATAGTAATTAGTAGCATTAATGTAGTTTACGCTTGCAAGAATGTTTAGAGAACCAATTGAATTTCAATCTCTTGGAAGTTAATTGTGATATAATAGTTTTGCTTGAAACTTGGAAACAAGGAGGAGAAATGACATTGCAATAAGGTTGCAGTTAATTTTATAGTTATTAAATAGAAACGAGGAAAAATATGTAGTATCTTTGACGATGCAGGAGGTCCATTAAATATTAAAATAAATAATTGGAAAAACGACCAAAAATAGCTGGAACCAAACCCAACTTGAGAAAACCCTCTTCTTATATCATTACTATAGTTAGTAATGTAAACATAAAGAAAGGTATTTTTCCACATTATTATTATTATTATTATTCATTTTTATTTTAATACAGTAATGTTATAGCATATATATAATATATATATATATATATATATATATATATATATATATATATATATATATAAATATATATATATATATATATATATATATATAGTTTAAAGTCTGTGGGCATTCATGGAGATCATTCTCAAGCACGACGTGATCAATCCTTAAGAGGTCTGTTTTATTATTATTTTTGTATTTAAAATTTTTTATTTCTAAATATTTAACTTTTATGACATAAATTTGTTCCTTCCATTATGCTAATCATAAGGTAAAAGTAATTTTCACTCTCCTATTCATGTCTAGATGTCAATTCATCTTTCTTAAAGAATGCCTAACAGGTTAACTCCTTTCCTATCTCTAATTTTTGCTCTTCTACACAATTGGAATGATTTTTTTCCTTTTTTTTTTTTTTCTCGCTGAAACAATGGATTTATTGAAAACTTTTGATAGAATCCTCGATCAACTGATTTTACTCTTTCTTTCTATTCTTTGATATTTTTTTTTTCTTCTGAACATTGTATTTTAGCAGCTATTGTAGACAACCATTGATTATCCTTTAAATCAGTGAAGTAGTGTTTCTCCTGGTTCTTTAATATCCTTTTTACTCTTGCAGTATCATTTATAATGTATCTATCACTGAATCCCTTTTCACTTTTATGTTGATAACTTCACGCTTCAGAACTTCACACTACCCCAGTTACATTTTTTATGTATAGGAATGTCTTCTACTCTTATGTAGAGTATACATATTCTTCACTTCGTGAGTGTGAAACCTAGAAATTTTCTTCTTATCCAAACCTCTTCTTTCACTGATTCTTTTCATCTCTTTTTGGCCATCATACCATTTCATCACTCCTTGCACAAAAGATTGCTTATCTGAACTTTTTAATTGTATGCCTTCTTCTATTCAAGAGACCTTGTGTGATTAGTCTATCCTCACAGTTTCTTACTTTCTCTGTGCATCACATTGATCCTAGACTTTAATCTGAACATTCTTTATTCTATTTTCCATATTTTCTTTGACTTACACACTTTGAATTGTTATGTATCGAGACATGATCGAGTCTGAAATCTGATTTCCCAAACTTCTTTGCCTCATTTCGTGTAGGTATTTACTCTTTTCCGTCTCACCAGTGGTAATATTAAAAAAAAAAAAAAAAAAAAATTTTTTATCTACTCTGATGTTTCCATAACTTTTTAACTGCTATTTTTACTTATGAAATATATAATTCTACAGAAAAAGATTTTTTTTTTAAATAATTAAATTACTTTTCAGGTTTCAGAGATGGGAGATATTCAGTACTTGTAGCAACTGACGTTGCTTCACGAGGTTTAGGTAAGAAATTAATCGATTTCATGTATATTATTTTATTTCATTTTCAAAGAGAGGTTAAGATTAAAAGATAGGTTAAGAATATTGTGAGAGGCTCAAAGGATTTCGAAGCCATAAAGAGGAAATATAAGAATTAAAAGGTCAAATGAAGTTAATTTTTTCTCGAGTACAATAATCTTTGAGAAAAATGGTTGTTTATTGAAACGGTTTGGCAGTAGAAGACTTAAGAACCTAGGTAGGGTTAAGGTCTTAGAAGCCAGATTTTTAAGCAAGAGTTAGTTATAAAGAAGCGAGAGCATCATTGTAGACTGACTGAGAATTATTAAAATATTTTTGATAGAACTCCTCAAAGAGAAATGATAATAAGAATTGTGGAATAGGAATAACAGGCAGAACAAATGGTATTCAAGACACTTAACAATAAATGAAATAAGGTTAGTTAAATGAAGAAAAGATACATATAGGAGATTATGCATTTTTCTATAGAGAAGACAGTGATATTAACCAGGAAAAAAAACTTTGTGAAGGTAATGTGGAAAGAAGTAAGAAAATTGCAGTGAGAAAAGATTATGAGATGAGGCAGAAAAGGTTGCTATAATACGAAAATATTAAAAGATAGAGGAAAGGTATCGGATCAAAGAAGTCATATTGACTTGACAAGTGATAGAAACTTCTTTTCTTTTGACAAGAAATTGAACTTTGTTGATTAGTAATTAGAAATGCGTGGAGAAAGACTTGTATTAAGTGAAAATACAACAGGTTCTTTAGGCAAGTAAATAGGGTGGAGAAGAATGAAAATTTTGTTATTCATACTGTTTACCAGCAGTCCGTATAAAGGAAATTAATGAGAGAGAGAGATTTTTTATCTATTTAAATAGCGTAGACAGTTGTAAATGTGCTGCGTTTTTGGTGATTTGTGGGTATTAAGATTAGTGAAATAATACACCTTGCCTTAAATTGTAATTAATTACAAAAAAAATCTACATTCGGCAATTTTTTGTGATAATTCAGGTAACCTGTTATGAGCTTCAATTCCTTTTATATACTGTAATATACATTCAAGATCGAGGGTTGCAAGCAGTGTATGCAAATTAGGCCTTCATCTGGTCTGGCCTAATGTACTAATGTTTAATGATTATTACATAAAATGCAGTTCTACTCTACAAAGTTGTTCTCGTCTTCTCTTTAATCTTATTATTTTTAATTAATCACTTATTGTGTGAATTGCCTTAGTATTTATTAAAGCAATTTTACATGTACATGTGAAAGATAGCGTGTGCTAGTTATAAACTTTAATAGCGGGTTTGTGTGTTCAATACTGTCGTGTAAGTTGAGGGTCAGCTTACATGACCTGACCTAAAAATTTTGACTTGTATGGAGTAAACTGAGAAGCAACCAAGGAGCCGAAAAAGTGCTGAAGGTCACTTAAGTATTCAAATAACTATTAAATGAATTTTAATTAGGTAGCTTATTAGTCGTTATATAATTATAAAAAAGTAATTTTATTGTCCTAATTTAAAGGAGTAATTGTCTTCATATTTTTAATTTTATTTACTTGAAATGAAGTTTCATACTTAATTATGCTTTAGTACATTTAATAATCATATCTTTCGTATCTCGATAACCATGGTAATATACTATATAATAAAATTTGTTTCAATTAGGGATATTTATTAAATTCTATTAATCTGATTTTTGTATTTAAAAATCACAACAACAAAAAACCATTTATCAATATTTTTTTTTATTATTATTAATTTTTCTCTCGCTATCTTTGCTTTAGTTTTACAGTAAAAGTGATAATTACAACAATGCTAGTACATTTTTTCTCTACCGATGCTCTCCAAAATTTACATGATTTTCCTTTCAGATGTGAATGATATAACCCTTGTGGTTAACTATGATTTTCCAACCTGCATAGAAGATTACGTTCATCGAATTGGTCGTACAGCAAGAGCTGGTAAATCTGGTAGAGCTTTATCTTTCGTCACCCCATCCGATAGCGGAAATGCTATCAAAGATTTAATAAGACTATTGCAGAAGGGTAATTTCGAGGTTCCATCCGAGCTCTACAATATCGTCCAAGAAAGTAGAGGTAATTTCTCGTTTGCAAACTATATATTTAAATTTAATTGTTTGAATACCTTAAATTTTATAACTTATTACCGTAATTTTTTTCCCTTTATTTTAGGGTCCAAATCCAAAAGCCGGTATAGAAAATGGTGATTATGAACATCAGTAGATTCACGAACTTCAAAACATCTCATATATATATTCGCCTATAATGTATAAAGATGTATATTTACGCATAAATATTAATAAATTTATTGTTTTGTTTTTTTAAATATTAATAAGTGGATATAACCTTACGAAGTAAACACTTATTTAAGGGTCAGAGACACTTCAACATCTGCAAATAGCTGTACTCGTTTAACTTTTCTCCTCCATATTACTACCACCACTACTACACCCATAAAATAAAGTAATCATTGATAAATTTAAAAGTATTAATTTATGATACAAGAACAGGGAGCAAATTGTGATTGTTTTTAAAGTCTTGTACCAGACTCTTAATATTTAATGTATTTTTAGTAGGAACTTTCAGTATATCATGTATAATAGCAAATAAAAAATCACCCATGTGATAAAGAATCTAGTTAAAAAGTATCAACTTGGACACGTCAATTAGAATAATTTATTGAAGAAAGTTTATCTCATTACCTCTTCCAGCATGCTTGATGATTATTGTCAATTGATCACAAGGTCAAATGCAAATCTCTAAATACGCCAATAGTTTTTCTGTACTTTGGTTCTACTAACCCCATGCTTAACCAGAGATCCAATAAATTTGTGTTCATCATACACTATAAGCAGTTCACAGTAGTGTTATCGATAATCTAAAAGTCTTCATGGCTGCACTTTTTCTGGTCTGATCTGTATAAACCCTGAAACGATTTTTCCTGGTCACTGCATTCACAGGTTTCGCGTTGGAGAAATAATTGATAATGGAGGGGGCCAGGAAGGAATATTTAAATGATAGTCCTTTGTATGCTTTGAGTGATTAACTACAGAAATAATCTATGTATAAAATGATTTATATACTTAACATGCGCAGCACAATGTATGGAAGCACTGTAACTAATACAAATACTGTGTATTCAATGACTGACCTTACAATTGTATATTTATAGGATATACATTTAACAATTTTAAATAAGGCTCCGGATATTGAGAATAATTAAGACCTATGCATAAACAATAAAATTCTTTTTACAGTTGCAGAGCAAATGATCGCGGCTATTCTCAGTGGCATGGAGGCGAACATTCCATATTCCTTCCCATCAGCTAAACCTTAGTTTTAACTGCTTATTCTCGTGTTATTCTCTGCAAGGATGCGGCCTTCAGGAATTACAGTCTCCTTCAAATTCGAGAATACCCATACAAGGATATAATTTGATCTTGTAATCATACAAAACATCTAAAAACTACTGTTCTCTTTATCACGTCCTTTCGGCATTTTCGTAAAAAGAAAGTTACTTTGCTTCTTCCTCACTAGTATGTTCCAAATACTGTTTCCCTTTCTGTTAAAGCTAAACTATACTCAAACATTTACCTTTAATTCCACCCTAGGACTGGAGCTATTCCCTCTCGAACTCTATTTTGTTTAAGATTGTAACTTTATAAAACCTATAATTTCTGTTCCCTCTATGAGCTTAACATTAAGAAGAATAGTCCTGATGGTACACCTGTTATGGTTCCGAAAACCAGTGCTTCCGAGCTTGTACCCTGCTTTGGCAAACTATTTTGTCTATTTCTACTTCGAGCTACCATTTTTGCTGGAAATATGTACATATACAGCTTGTACCGAAAAAGGCGCCCCCACCCTCTCCCTCAACCTATATAGTCCTATTTCCTTAACCTCAGTTCTTTCTCACATGCCGTCCTAATCTTCCTTAAATTTTAGAATCCATCCTTAAGAACTTTTCTAATCTTGCCTCAAATTGCCGCGGCTTTCGTATGGAAAACTCTGACAATCTTTTCTCGAAATTTTAGTACTGTTTGTTCTTTGGCAAAACTTATGAAAAGCTAGACATATCGAAAGCCTTCGATCGATTTCTGACACAAAGCTATAATTTCTAAACTTCTTTAAATTCGGCATCTATCTACCTTTTTGATTTTCTTTTCGGTCGTTCTATAACGGCTGTTGTGGTCGACCGCTGCTCATCCTTTAAACCTAATAATAGAGGCGTTCCTCAGGGATCTACTCCTATCCCCTATTTTTTCTATTTTTTATTAAAAACCTACTTTCATTTAGAAAGACGTCCAACTCAACAGCAATTGCAATTAGGACGGTGACCTTGGAGCTACTAACACATCTTGAAATTTTAATTCTTGCAGGGAAAAACAAAGTAGTTTTCAATGCCTCAAAAACTCATTTCTTTCATCTTCCTACTCTACATAATTTTCCACACAACTTTAAACTTTTGACAGTCCTTAATATTCTTAGTTTCCTTTCTTGGTTCACATTAAATATTTCTCTTTCCAAATAAGATTCAAAAAGGTTGGGTATCCTAAGGCACCTTCAGAATTTCTTTATGCCACCCTATTTGCTTTACATTTATAGGAGTATTGTTCGCCTCTGTATGGTGTATGCCTTAAACATCTGTAGCAATTTCATTTACACAGCTCTTTTTGCTTACATCCTCTCCAGTTTCTTTCTGCCAGTCAAATTGTAGCGTCAACTCTCACCATACTATCACTATTACAACGGACATTGCACTTTCTGCAATCTCCAGTCGCATACCTCCTCCACTGATAAGGGCTCATGCGACACAATTTTCTATTCCACTCTTTGATCCTAGGCTTAAACCTTGTATTTTTGCTCTTATTCTGAAAAATTCCCTCCCAACTCTGCTGAAAATTGGTAGGTAGGCCTCGATCTTTTGCCCACCAGATATATATATATATATATATATATATATATATATATATATATATATATATATATATATATATATATATATATATATATATATATATATATATATATATATATATATATATATATATAATAGGAAAAAAAAATATGGCAAATCAATTTAAACAATTTATTACATTCTTTCTGTAATTGCCTTGCTAATATTTTTGAGGTTCCCATACACCTTTGAAGGAGGACTTCCTGGAAAACGTACACAAAAATCCTTACAGTAACATAAATGTTGGTCACTATGTTATTAATGAAAATGTAAATATGATCGAAAGCGATTAATTGCAAAATACAAAAAACAAAAAAAAAACATTTTCTATTAAATGTTGATCTTGCTTTACTTATTGACAAGAGAGATATAAGGTATGCTTGACAAGATCCATTCACTTTTACTAATGATCTATTTTTATTGCCCATAGTTTACGCTACGATTCAAAAATTGATACTGTAACTCACTGAATTACTCGATCTAGTATTAAAATGACTGTTAATACATTTAAGTCAACATTCTACTTGATTATTAGAAATTTATTTTATTTCTGCAATAAATAAATGACTAGGAGCAACAACAACAAAAAAAAAGGGAAAAAAAAAGAAAAATTCTGAAATTCAATTTGAATTCTAATAAAATTTTAAACCTACTCAAAAATGATTAGTGAACAAGAATAATTTTATTTATAAGTCTAATTTAAATTACTACTACTACTACCAGATAATAAAAAACCTTACCTAAAATCAAGCTACAAATAGCTCTTCTGGCCACCTGAATATTTTGAAAAGAACCAAGAATGTGCACTTTGGAATCGGCTAAAACTATTCTAGTGCGAGTGGCATTTTCAATTGTAAATTTTGTTTTGCCTCCCTTTCCTGCGACTCTCCCAATGGCGCGAGACACGTGATCTCCTTGTAGAGAACCCTTAACTGTAAATTAGTAAAATTATTATTAAGGAAGTGTTTGAAAATAAAAATTTTAAAACTACTTTTAGTTTATTTTTTTTCCCATCTCCCATTTTCATTTCATTTTCAAAATCATGATAATTTTAGCACTATTAAAAAATTTAATTAAATTCCCATTTAAGAATAATGTTTCTCAGTAACTCTTTAGAAATTCTTACCTTAAAAAAAAAATGAATTAAACAATACATGTAAGAACAATCTTTCTCAGTAACTCTTTTTCGAAATTCTTACATAGATAATGGATTAAATTCTACTAAATAAATTTTCAGGAAGGAAAAAAAAAAAAAGGGATATGAAAGTTTTTATCAATAATTTTTAGGATCGTGGATACGGTAAATTGTTTTGCCATTAAAAACCCCAGCTGTGAGTTCACTTTAAAAAATACCCAGATAATGCTCCATCATTTTAAAACTACACTACTGCATTTCCAACTCCATTATTTTAAAATTATATGGCTCTGGCTCCGTCTCTGCATATACACACTTTTATTGTAATGTTAAAAAATAAAAAAATAAAAAAAATAAAAAATAAAAAATCAAAAAAAAATCTGGGATTCGGCTCTGGCTTCAGTTTCACTCAAAAACAAATTTTTGCTTCAGCTTTGCTCAAGAAATAACCTCAACAACAACAACAACAATAATAATAATAATACGTACCATCTTTAATATCGAACGTTTCTAAATAAAGGTCATCAAGCCTGATAAGAGCGAGTGCATCTTCAATCTCAAAACCATATATGAATGCTTGTACAAAATCGGCTGCTTTTTGTAAGCTATTGGGATCTTCAGTTTCCTTACAACTCTATATATATATATATATATATATATATATATATATATATATATATATATATATATATATATATATATATATATATATATATATATATATATATATATATATATATATATATATATATATATATATATATATATATATATATATATATATATATATATATATATATATATATATATATATATATATATATATATATATATATATATATATATATATATATATATATATATATATATATATATGACTTTTTTACAACCCGTGTTCCTGCCACATAAATCGATGAACTTTGGCTTTGGTTAAAAAGTAATGAAAAAGGTATTAATTTGAGTTAGCATTTGTAAAAGGACCCCCCACCCCCTCAAAATGAAATATCGATTTCACTATATACGTGTATTGGAAGATACAAATCAAAATTATTTGAGAAGCGTTATTTCCAAACTCGAATGATGTAATTGGATAGTACATATTACCTTTTGGAGAATTTAATTGTTTATTTCTATAGCATAGCATTCGTAATTGGAAATAAATACGCAAGTACAAGCGTACATATAATACATAATTACATATCCATTCTACAACTACGAATATCTATATAAAGAGAAAGATTGTGGGGTATTTAACATAATGACAGAATAGTATAGAATAAGTAAGCAAAATAAATCTATGCTGAAATTGCTCCTTTCTACAGACGTCACAAAGATCATGAAGGCATTTGATTGCCAGTTCTGCACATTGATTTGTTCTGGAAATATTGTTTCGATGGTTCTTGATACCAAAACTTTTACACAAAATTTATTTTCCTGCGAACGATCGTCAGCCATGCATTGCAAATGCAAATTTTCATGAGGATGAACGTTGCAAGGTAGAAATCTTTCATGGGGAGCAATGTTGGGGAGGGGGGAGAATTTTTTTTTACAGTGTTGAAAGTCAAGCTCTTTTCTCAGACTTAATTTATGGTCGGAGCCACTTTTTTCTGTGGTCAGAGGCATCCATGCTTTTTATTCCAAGGGTTATTTTGGTGACAGTGCAATCTCACAGGTAGCACTAATATAGGTAACCGAGCGTGGCGGAGTCACAGAAAATGCAAGTCATAACGTTCCACAACGTTCGAAAATGTCCACTAAAGATGTAGAAGGCTACAGAAAGTCATAATGCTGCTACCTACTTACATATGACTTTGGGAATTTCGCGTTGGGGTTAACTATTTTTTTTAAATTTTAACACAAATCCTTTATCATAACTTTGTTGCAAAAAGTTCATCCATTTCTGGTACAGGAATTCACAAATACAAAACTTGAAATATATATATATATATATATATATATATATATATATATATATATATATATATATATATATATATATATATATATATATATATATATATATATATATATATATATATATATATATATATATATATATATATGTTATACTTACACGAATTTCCACTATTTTATGTTTGATATTATATCTTATCTGTAATTTTAACTTTTCAACTATAGGGCTATATAAAGATGTCCAGTGTTCTTTTAAAGGAGTAAGTCTGAAACAATTTAAATGAAATGATAAACTATTTTTAACAAATGAGCAAAATAAAAAAATAAAGTTCAAATTTTTTAACTATTAAACTATATTTTTAGAAAATACGACGAGTTCGATCGTGTCCTAGAAGTTAGATTTTTCCAACTCTAATAGTAAACTAACAAGGTTTAGATCATTTATGAAATAAGCAAGTTTTGCCCTTGCCTTCTAACCACCCTTGGTATAATATTTTTCCCTTCAATTTATTACCTTTCACAATCTCCTCTTCACAACATACAAACAACTCTTTGCCTATTTAAATTTCCTGTAGTTGAATTTATTTTTTTCTTATTTCTTCTCCATATTTTTTTCCTTTGCTTTTTAATAATACATTTTATCTACATTTGTCAAATTGATAATATTTCATTCTGATGTCCTATACTACTATTATAATAATAATAACTTTCCAATTTTTTCACACTTTATTCAGAGATTATACATTTACAGGTTTTCAATTTTACAGGTCCTATATTATTAAATTCAATAACAATAATAATAATAATAATAATTACTAATAATAATATAATAATGTGACTGTTCAATTCTCTGACACTGGCTGCTATGGGTAAACACTGTGACTTCCTATAAGCCTCAATGTTTAATACATATTATAATAATAATAATAATAATAATAATAATAATAATAATAATAATAATAATAATATATAATATATATATATATATATATATATATATATATATATATATATATATATATATATATATATATATATATATATATATATATATATATATATATATATATATATATATATATATATATATTAAAGAAAATATTGAATAGCTCACCTATTTGGAGGTACTCTTAATTTACGGCATTCAACTATGCTCGATTTTTCTCTCTTTGCCGGAGGAAATTTTGGTGCACTTTCTTCTTCCTGTATTATATAAATAAGATTATTTAATTTATAATACTTAAAGAATTATTTAATTAAATTAATTAGATTCAAATGTTGAAGTATTTTTTATTTAATAACACAAATTGTAACTATTCACTTAAATAATTAAACAAAATAAATTTATAAACTGTATCGTTTACATCTCATAATAATGAGTGTTTATGCAACTGCGTAATCTAGATTCTAGATCACTTATTTTTAGTTTTAAACTATATATATATATATATATATATATATATATATATATATATATATATATATATATATATATATATATATATATATATATATATATATATATATATATATATATATATATAACACTTACATTCTCATTTTCTTGTGTATTTGATTCACCATCAATTATCACATCATCAATTGTTCTCTTCAGCGAAACTTCCTTTGTGCCACTTTTTAAAAAATTTGATAAACCAACAGCAGCAGACATTTTAAATTCAATATAGTCTATTTATTTTTCTATTTTAAATTTATATAAATTACCTTAAAAAAAACTTAATTATATAAGTAATGATCAAACATAATAACAAGAAGAAAGAAACTTATGTTCACAATATAATCCCAAAAAATTAATTAAATAATAAAAACCTACTCCCTGCTAACATACAGTATGCTACATATTTTTGTAGTAAAAATTAAATTTATAAACAAATATGGTGGCAAAAAATTTTTATTTTATGTCCCAGACCCAAAACTATCCCCATCCATACAATCAAGCCAACTACATAATTACACATGCAACTAAAGCATAATAAGTCAAACAATAAATCAAAAATCAGTCAAGCTAACATGAAATATTCCCATCACCATCTTATCCTCCATCAATCACACACCCTCCTCCCAGGTCATCCCTCTGTCTCTTAACAATTTTTTGACGCCACTCATCCAACATCCTCTAAGTATCCCCCTATCTCTCACACCCTCTATTTCTGATACAAACACCTTTTTTACTATTCTCTCTACACTCATTCTACAAACATGACCAAACCATCTCAGCATACTCTGTTCAGCTCTTCCAACCAAGGTCCTTCTCCAACCACACATTTC
>SEYY01024468.1:5000-52500 GCA_009176605.1 Armadillidium nasatum | reverse complement strand
GCTACTCAAAGGCTACAAATCTTTGGAACAGTATATGGTAAGTCCAAGATCAATATTCCATTTAAACTAATTCCAATCTTTCATATCAAATTGTAATAACTAGCAAAATTCGACTATAAATGATTACACTTTGTCTTAGGCTTATGCACATAAATTTGTATATATATATATATATATATATATATATATATATATATATATATATATATATATATATATATATATATATATATATATATATATATATATATATATATATATATATATATATATATATATATATATATATATATATATATATATATATATATATATATATATAAATATAAAGAAAAAAAGAAGGATTTACACTATTATTTTTTCCTATATTCGCTAAACTACGAAGTATTGAAATATATGGGAAATTAATATAATTACTTTAAAAGATTAGTTCGCTAAACTATTGGTAAGACTATTTTTCGAGATTCCGGAGAAAAGTTGTGGTCCCTGAAAACCCGAAAATTATGGGTTTCGGACGTCTGAAAGGCGATTTGGATAGCTGAAGTCTTAAGAAAATAGAGACTTCATTCGGTATTACCCAATACCAATAAGAAACAATTGGGGATCTCCAGCTGCTCATTTCTTCTTTTCTGTGTGCTTATTCATGACTCCTGGAATTGGGGTCAAATATGATAGAGGATGATAGGACTATAGCTTGGAAGTTCGGAATTAAGGGGGAGGGTCCTGGATGGTGAGTCGTCCAGCTAGTGAAATAAACAAGAAAAAAACTACTTTATAAAAGTTTAACTTTCGTTTCGTTCAATACTACACCTTAAAAGCATTTACAAGGCAGTTGTTGGCCCAATTAGACTTCTGAAGTAAATTAAATAAAAAAAAGAAGTATATTTGCAAAAATATATCTCGCAATTAAGCTATTTTGTACAGTATTATTTATTATTTCTTCGTAATAAAGAAATATGTAGATAAAGAAAAAAAAAGAATGTTTTTATCACTTCAATTGCGTAATTCACTTTATTTCGCAATATTTATATTTTTGTATTTTTTTTTTAATTTATTTATTTATTTTTTTTAGCTCACATTTTAGCTCCGAAATTTTCCTCTCTGACCATCATAGACCATAAAGTCTATATAGCAACTATGGATGGAGCAACCTGGCAGGGTGAGCCAAGGCCCAACCGAAAATATTTCACATAAGTCATACGATTTGTTGTTAAATTCTCATACTTATTACATAGTACCGTGCTTATTACTTTGTTAATAATTTTTTTTTTATTTATTCATTTTTTAGTATACAAAATCGTTTTCCTGCAGCTGAATTAAAAAAATAATTATTTCACACCAGTTCGTCTTCCGACGTATGAGGAAAACAATTTGTTCCTCGTGAAAAATACTTTTGCCTAATAAAAGTTACCGTGCAGTCATTTTCACATGAAAAAGTAATTTTGACTTTAGCTGGTTGAGGGCTTGAGGCTGTATTATTTGGGAGGGCTCGCAAATCTTGAACTTGTGATGGCCTAAAGGGCAGTTTTTTTTTTCTGGCTGGATGGACGGCATATGCCCTTAGTTGAAGTTTACTCAGAAACGAAAAAGGTATTCAATTTTGGAAGTTAGATATTTAGTTTACTTAATTTCTTTTCTAATTTTTAAAGGAAACAAAAAAAAAAAAAAAAAAAAAAAAGTTTTCAGACCTGTGCTAAAGAAACTTTGGTAATTCTTATAAGATTTTGGCCAGGAAAACCGATTTTCCCCTATTTTTGCACAGAAATTGGGAAATGCAATAAAAATAATAATAAAATCATATATTTTACCCGGAGATGCCTATAACATCATTTATTCAAGGAGCAAATATCTATACTTTTCACCAATAATATATGTATGCCAAATACTATACAGTTAATACTTTTCATCCAACCATAAGATAGAGTTGTTAAATTTTGTGATTTCACTTACAATATTTAAAAAAGGGTAAATATATATGGTTTGTATCTTACCTGGGTAATAATTCGATCTGGCTCGAACCTCTATTTTTCACTATATTGAAAATATGAAGTCAAAATATGCATTTGTATGTTCAGCTCTCTTTTATACCAAGAAAAAATAAAAGTATATATGTATAGTACATGTAGGCTATATCAATATATCAATATCTTTATATATAAAAAAGTTAATCAACATCTTAATATATATATATATATATATATATATATATATATATATATATATATATATATATATATATATATATATATATATATAAATGTTTTAAAATAAATACTGTATTTCTGAAAATATAAGTTAAAATAGAATTCTTTTGAGATTTTTCTCATTAATTCCAGATTATAAAATCTGTATGTTTAAGTGTTGCAACACATCCAATCTATAATGAAAAGGATAAAATTTAAGTTTTAGAAGATAATTGTTTATACTTCAAAGTAAATACAGTGAAAATGCTATGAAACCTTAAAATTATACTGTATAGCTTAATTATTTAATTAAATTTGAAAAATATGGCTACCTATACCCTTACTGAGAAAGTTAGAAGTCTAGCAATTTTAAGTAGATTGGTGGTATTTGTACTCCAGGTATGTATGTATTCATTATTATTATTATACTATGGGGGTTTTACCTTTATTTTTATGCTCATAAATTACATCAGTACAATAATTCATTTAAATATATATATATATATATATATATATATATATATATATATATATATATATATATATATATATATATATATATATATATATATATATATATATATGCCAGTTTAATTATATTTCAGCCACTGAACTTCTCTCTCTCTCTTTAAATTAGAGTTTCAGTATGTATCAGTAGATTCTTTAGTAAGAAGAAATTAAACTACTGTATTTAATTTTCCTTACTAAGTGTATTTGCTATATACAGATTATTTAAATTAGATAGGCAAACTCTGCTTCAGTTCTTTTCGAGGATTTTCAATTTTACAGTTGGTATAAATTAGAACCGTGAAAATGACTCTGCATAGGAGATTAAGGAGTTTTTATATATTAGAGAATGTTCTGATATATATATATATATATATATATATATATATATATATATATATATATATATATATATATATATATATATATATATATATATATATATATATATATATATATATATATATATATATTTGTTTGCATTATTTTAGTCATTGATTTAGAGTAAAGAAATTTTTTTTGATTTATGTAAAACTAGGATTTAATTTTATTTTTCAGGCTGTGTCAAACTTTTTAATACCAGATCACAATGCTGATGCCTTTGTTTCTCCACCCGATCCTCACTTGCCTCATTTATGGGGAGACACGGTGGTTGAAGTTCTGTTTGGTGGAATGAAAAGATGGGATGCTCAGTACTTCCTTCACATTGCACAGTATGGATACACCCATGAAAATACTCTAGTCTTTTTTCCTTTGTTTCCTATGCTTGTTAGAGGCATTGGGACTGTATTACACATTCCACTTCATTTTTTTTGTAATTATTACAGTTGTCTCATTTTGGGTGCCATTTTTCTCAATTACTTTTTGTTTGTGAAAACGGCAGTTGTTTTCTTCCGTCTTAGTAAAGAAGTTTTGAGACATGAGGCATTGGCTTATAAAGCTGCACTTTTGTTTTGTATTAATCCTGCCAGCATTTTTTTCAGTGCTCCTTACTCAGAGGCGCTGTATTCATTTCTGGTCTTTTCCGCACTTTTTTCATCTGAGAGCAAAAACTCGATAACATTACCCTTTCAGTTTAGTTTCGCTTCTGCAGTAAGGTCCAACGGTCTTGTCAATGTTGGTTTTCTTATACATAAGAAACTACAAGATTGTGCAGCCTATTTTAGTAGGTAAGGAATAAAAACTCATTAAAGTTATCAATTTGATTGTAAAATTGTAAGATATTAGCATACCTTTCATAATATATATGCATATTTTTAACTTTTTTTTTTGCTAATATTAGTTTCAAAGAGTTTCCCCCCCATTTTATTTTTATATTCAGTAATACATATACCCTCAGAAGGGTAAGGAAAAGTGTGATACAACTTGGTGTAAAGAGGGTATAAATTCATGGAGAGAGTATACTCTTGTCACTCTCTCTTTATGTGTCTGTTTTGCGTTTTATTAATTCATGTGTTATTTTATATATGAATAAATATTTTCTTATAAGTTTATAATTTTTTTTTCTATACTATTGTTATTCAAGACTAATAAATTATGTTTATGGTCTGAAATCCAGATTTTATTTTGTATGTAAATCTTTTCCTCAGAATTAGAAATGCCATTACTGAGTCTGGAAAACTCTCTTTAATTGTAGTTATAATATTAACCTTCAACTACACATTAATACCTTCTGTCTGTGGGATGTCTCCTAGTCTTTCTCCCGTTCGGACTTTTCCAACTATGGTGTTACTGGGTAACTGTTTGTACTCTAACCTGTAAATATTTTTATTAATTTCTTTGCAAATATGTAAAAAAAAATCGTTAAACATATATATATATATATATATATATATATATATATATATATATATATATATATATATATATATATATATATATATATATATATATATATATATATATATATATAATATAAAAAATAATTGGGAATATACTTATTTTTTTTGTTTCTTTTCTTCATTAGGTTTACTGCAATGAGGAAGGTACAAATTTATCTCTCCCTCCTCACTTAGAATTATATCTAAGAGCAAATTTTCTTCATTCTCCTGATTTGGGAGAGGCAGATTGGTGTTACAATTTTCCTCCAGTTGCGTATTCTCATATTCAAGAAAAGTATTGGGAAGTATGTATGAATATTATAAACTTCAGCTTTATATTGATAATATTGAGACAGAAAATTTAATAACTTTATATAATTCTGATATACATTAAACATATTTGGCAATAGGTGGGTGTTTTTCGCTACTATGAATTACGTCAAGTACCAAATTTCCTCTTGGCATTACCTGTTGTTATGACAGTAATATGTCATGCAGCTCTCTACATGGTTGATAATTCTCAGGTAATATTAAACCACATAAACTACATAGTTTGTTCCATATTTTTCGTCTCCCTTTTCAATTATTTGGTAAACTCTCTTTAATGCCCGTAGTCCTGTACCCATTAATAATTTATTCTTAGAATTTTATAATTAATAATTTTATTTTAAAAAAAGTAGCTTTTTCAGCAGGGCGGTATAGTCTTGGAGTTTAAATTCTAGAGTCAGTGTTGGAGGCATTAAGAATGTACAAGTTTTTGGCCTCGATATAAATTTTAGTGCTTTATATATGACTGTTTCCTATTCTCCTTAAAGAGTGCCTACATTTTCGAAGGTACTTAGAGAGAATGGTGAGGAAATAGATCATAAATATTTTCACATCATTTGTATATAATTTGGTAAATTTTGAAAGGAATAAGAGATGGTTTTTCTTTTAATTTGTTCAGTATATCAATATTTTAGTTTTCTTTGTATATATATATATATATATATATATATATATATATATATATATATATATATATATATATATATATATATATATATATATATATATATATATATATATATATATATATATATATATATATATATATATATATATATATAATCTTTGAATTATTACTCAAGCCATAGGTTTATGAGAAAGATTAGTAGGATATATTTTTTTTTCGGGGGAATAAGATGTGTTCAAAATCTAATTTTTAATTAGTATTATTTTTCTTATGTTCACTGTACTAAAAGTGTCACAGTTACAACCATTAGATTAATATTGTAAGCAGATAGGCTTTTTAAAATAACTTGTGATTCAGTGACCATGAAACATTTTGTATTCACTTTGCTATTTCAGTTGAGTAACCGTTTTTGATGTTCTATCAACGGATTTTAAGTAGATTTGGTTTTGTTTAAATTCTTTCATTTTCATGGACGATGTAATTTGAACTTTAAAGTCTCCTTACATTTTCTAGGTTTGCTTAAGTCTCGGCATTCCGCCTCAAATTCAGAAGGGTAAGGAAAAATGTGATACAGCTTGGTGTAAAGAGGGCATAAATTCATGGAGAGTGTTTGTGTACTCTTGTCACTCTCTCTTTATGTGCCTGTTTTGCGTTTTATTCATTCATGTACAAGTAAGTTTAAATTATTGTTTTATCGTATATATATACTATATATATATATATATATATATATATATATATATATATATATATATATATATATATATATATATATATATATATATATATATATATATATATATATATATATATATATATATATATATATATATATATATATATATATTGCAGTAGAACTTGTTGAAAAGTTTTCATATGAATTCTTGCTTTTCATTATAATCACTTTATTCATGTTGGCTTTTTGCATTTACTGTTACCATTTTAATATGTTGTGGAGTTTATATTGTTGAAATGATTTTAATATGTATATTTTTAAACTTGCAAAATAATACTTTTTTTTTTTAATTTTTTTATTAATTTTATTATTTTTTTTTTTTTTATTTTTTTTTTTTTTGGGTACTCTTAAAAATATTTAAAGAATTTAATTGGAGTTTACTTGCCACATAATATAAAAACTTTTGTTGCAGATGTACATTAAATAGAGCTATATTTATTTTAAATTTTCAGGTTACAACTAGGTTACTTTGTTCAAGCTCACCAGTAGTTTATTGGTTTGCAGCGCATCTGTTATCAGAACCATCTTCACGAAGAGAATCTGAAAGTTCTGCACCTATAAAAGGAACACCAAATGCAAAGTTCTTTGAGAGAAAATGCTGATGGAAGGGCTGAAAATCAAACAAACCTCAAAAAAATGTTTGGCTTTTCGCTTTTTTCAGAATTTCCAAAGAACTTTTGGGCTCAGGTGGTTTTGTCTTATTTCGTTTTATATTTTATTTTGGGCACAATTCTTTTCTCAAATTTCTTGCCTTGGACTTAATAATTTTTCACATAATTAACAATTATTTGTGAAGCTCCAAAGCTTTCATTTCCATAAAATTTTCAGTTGGAAATATTTGAAATTTGGTGTGGTGATTTGTATGATACATTTTTTTACTGAATAAAACTATAACCTAAAATGTTGGTAGCCCTTGCTTAGGGTAAAAGAAAAATAATTATAACGATTTGAATTCGAGAAGATGCGATGATAATGTTTCACATTTTTTGAAGCAGTGCCATTATCTTGGAATATGAATAAACAAGGTTCAATTCCTATATTTTGTAAAGAATTTTATACATGCTTTCTTTGCAAAAAAATAATTTAAAAAAAATATCCGGTAATCTCGGCCATTTTCTTGATTTGAAAGTCAATGAATTTAATTTAAAAAAATAGGTCTGTATTACCTGTGATTAATTTTTCTCCTTGGAGGAAAAACTCAATTCAAGCAATGTTAAGTTTGTAATTTTATTGTTTGACCAATGATAAGAATATTTTCTTCTTAAAGGGGAATGGGTGATGATTATATATACTTATGTGACAAAGCTTTATTAAGTTCGTTGTCCATTAACAAAAAAGCACTTATCATTTGTTCAGCAAATACTTCACAGAATTGTCTAAATATTCTTAAAAATACTTTTGCTAGTAAGCAATGTAACCAAATAAGTATGCCAAAAAACGTTACACAATTATTTCATCAAAAATAATCTATCTAAAAGCACTTTTTTTTAATTGATCATTAAAAGTCGTTGTTCAAAATATCCGTAAATAAATTCCTGTAGATACCAAATATTTGTAGTTTAATAAATTAAAAATAATCATATTTAAGACGTACACACTGCATTCAATTCTCTGCATTTGTTCACATTTATGAAAGAATAATTTGTTATTTAAGTTATAACCAAGATTAGTCTTTGATAAAAGGTTTTACCCTTAAGTACTAGAGAACTAATTTGACCTTATAGTTAAATTAAAATTTTATAATAATAATATTTTAAACAAATATATTTTACATAATTACATAATTGCTTTTTACTCTAATGTACATTTTTAAAATGTATGATTGAAAATTTTAAAGTAAATTAAAAATCTTTATTTTTATATATTCTCAAATAGACAAACATTCGATATAGGGATGTACAGTCGTGAACAAAAGTTCGTTCCTATTAAGCTGGAAATAAATATTTTATTTAAAATGGAGATCATCTCAGGTTCAGCCAATCACAGTTCAATTAAGCCCCTCTTTATGTTTTTATTTTCTTTTTATTCAAAATAGAGCTTTTATGAAATAATCTCCATTTTATATAAATATTTATTTCCAGCTTAATAGGAACGAACTTTTGTTCACGACTGTACATTCAATGGAAATGCCATTCGTCAAATTTTCACAAGAACACGTCGATTGCGCCATTGAAAAGTGTGTTGATGTAAAAAAGATTTTATTATTTAATAATTATCGTACAAAATTAGCATTGCTTAAATTTTTTTTTTTTTTTTTAATGAAAATTCGCACTTCACTGGCATTGCTCCAATCGAAGAAGGTTACTTTCTGGAAATTTCTAACGAATCCATGTGAGGGATCGAACAAGCGCCTTCAATCTTGGGAGTCAATCATTCTACTTTTATGCCACGATAATAGCGAATATGAATTAAATTATATAATTTTATTATAAGCATTCAAAGGTTTTATAAAAGATCACGCATTTCTAGATTTTAAACCCTTAAATCCCCAGAGTAGTGCAGTGATGTCATAATAAGAATAAAATCTAAAATTGATTAGGAATCTGTCACAACTTAGAAATAATAAATGAACCGTAATTTTTTAGTGAATGCACATATTAAAAATTTTAGTTTTAAATATTTGCAGTTTATCAAAGTTATCAGCACAATTTGTTTTTAAACAAAAATTTTCTGTAAACGCTTATTATGGTAAATAAATTTTTTAATCTACTTTATTTTTAAATCCTTTTTAACTTTAGAGATACCAGAACTAAATTGTTCAGTTCTGGCCGGACTATGAATTAGCCAGAATTGACATAAAATTCTGTCCAAAACCAGAATTTTCAACAAGTTTGGTATATCTGAAAAAAAACTCGTCAATCGAAGTCGATGTATAGCGCTTAATGGTCAATCATTATGGGAAAGAGAGAAAAAAAAAAGTTTTTTCAGGATTCTGTGCTAGGTACTATTTCCCTGATCTTAATTTATTCGAAACAGGAATTCAAGAGTATGGTTAATGTGTACGGAATTTTGGTTCGTCATAATTATATTGTGCATCTCCCTCAATTATTCATGCTATTAAATTTTCCTATTGATCGGATGGGCAAAAAAAAAAAAACGCCAGAGAAACGACAAAACAAAATCGGTTACATTTATGCAAACCTGTCTTTTGGAAGTTAGGCGGATGATATAAAAAATCCCCACAATGATTTTTGAGATAATAGACCTATCTTTGGTATAGTTTAAGTTGCGATATAGGGATTTCACTCTGCATTCACCTTTTTAAATGGAAATAAAATATGGTTATAGACAGATAAACGCTTGAAATCGAAGTTATATAAAGATCGAAAAACGTCGCCATTTTTCCTTTAAAAAGTGATAAGCAGCAGCATAACCAAAAAATTATGCTCAAATTTGTCTTCAAGGCAAAGTAATATTCATAAATAATGCTTGACTTAAATTGAGAGGGAATCTAACTAGATTAGGATACCCAAAAAGATTTAACCACTTGATTAATAATAATTTGAAAGTGTCAATAACAAAGTTCGGAAGCTAGAAATGACCAAATCTGAAGAACTCTAAATTGTAATTTGTTTTTAAGAATAACGAGAAAACTTTGTAAATTATAATTAGGACATAAATGAATACCGTGCACAAGTTTTGACCCCTACTCAGGAAACAAACACTGCTATTCTTAAGGTAGTACAACGGAGAGGTATGAAAACTTGAGATGCCTTCTGCAAATAAATCGAAATGAAATTATGATCTTCACAGACTTTGTGTGAAACGATGTTTTTTTTAATGAAATGGTCCGGGTTTGTAAAAAATTTTCATTACTTTTCCATTTTAGACAATGATGATCCTGATGGAAGAACTAAGAAAGAGAGATTTTGTAAAGATTTGAGAGAATTTTTTAGCAAAAAATTTTATGTCTAGAAAGGTTTTCTAGTGGATGTAATTAGTATTTTACTTCTTTTAATAGACTAAATTGATATATAAATATCTGGGTGATACATAGTTATTCAAATTTATTTTTTATATTTGTCTTTAGTAGTGGTTGAAGTTTTTAAAATAAAATAAAAATTTAAAAATTGAAAGCTTGATTTTACTGAGTTGAATTCTATGCTTGGATATTGTAAAAATTTATTTATACAGTAGCTTTTTTTTTCCTTTTTTAACTCTTAAAAAGTTTCAAATACTAAGGACGGATATTGGTTGTGAAAAAAATAAAAACTTTGTATGAAACGTGAATCCAACGTTTAAGCACTTTGAAATTAGTGATGCTTAGATCAAAGAAATTCGGAGAAAATAAAATTTTAAAAAAATAAGGATAACTTAAAACAAATATCATATGGTCTTGTTTAATATTCATTAACTTAGCTTTGCTTTAAGCAAACCATTTCGAAGTTTTATTTGTCGTTCTCTAAAAGATAGTTTTTGCTTCCCAGATCGAATTTTGTGCTTCATCATCATATAACTCTTTGACTTACCTTTTTCTTTATTAGTGGTAGATGCAAATGGATTCATTCTTCCTTTTCTGGACCCAAATTTCTCTCTTCCTTCTCGACCTTCTAAAACCGACAGAGTTCGCGCATCTTTGTCATGACACCTTTTCTTATGAACCATTTCTATACTGCTAAGTCTAACGATATCAGAATTCTCAACAGTTTCTTCTTCTTCCTGTAATTTTCGTTTCTTATTCCTTTTCCTACTGGAGGAGTATCTTTCTACTTGCTTTGCTGCTTGAGCTGCTGCAATACGAGAAAAGTCTTCGTCTGTGAGAAGTCTCGTTGTTAATATATCTTTAGCTTTCTCAGCTCGTTCCTTCTGGAGTCATTTTCATCACTTCAAGGATGGCTTCCTTTTTAGTATAAATTCTTTCCTCATTGTCCTGAGGATTATTATGCTTTTTAGCTTGTTTTTCCTCATCACTTTCCTCTTCTGAATCACTCAAGTCTTCCCATTCATCCTCATCATCATCGTCATCACCATCTCTTCGTTTTTTAGGCTTCTCAGGCATTTTAAAAGTAAGAACTTCTGCGCCAGGAATAAAATCTTTAGCTTGGATTTCACCAAATCTTCGCAATTGCGTTTCTTTACTTAACTCCGTGGGGGCTCCTCTATCTTTCTTTGCAAGTAGTTGAGGATTTTTTTCTCTAAAAACAGTAATGAGTGATCTTGATGCCATTACCACAGATTTATCCTTATGACTTTTATATGCAACTAAATCTTGTAGGAGATCTTCATCCATACAATATGGATTTCTAGCACATAATTCTCGAATTGCATTTAAGCCCATCGCCATTACTTCACCACTATAACGTTCGGTAACAAAATTGTTTGCTAATGTCTTAAGAACGGGTTCCAAATCGTCTGGTGGTACAAGAGGATGGGCAGCTTGGGCCACGTATGTCATGATTTTGGTTACGTCTCGTTGCTTAACGAATAAGAATCTCTGCAAAAATGCATAAAAGTTTGGTAAGTATAGCTCATGAATACCAACTAATCGTGAAATAAAATTCATCACTAACAACTTTACTTCAAATCTCTCATTCATTTTCTCAAGTTTACGATAAAGTTTTTCTGCTAAGTTTTGAGGATCGTGAATAAGATGAATAGCCGAAAAATCAAATTGAGCTTTTTGTTTATTTTTCTTTTGCTTATTTTTAAGAGCCTTCTTCACCTTTTCTTCTTTTTTGTTATTTTTAGTTTTGTTTTTATTGACACGAGCTGCTAGTCGGACTTGTTGTAGCGAAGGCATGTCATCTTCAGATTCACTATCAGAACTTTCATCCAATTCATCGTCTATACTAACAAAGAATTTAACTGCTGCTACCATCACTTTGGTAATTTTTGAAAAACAGGCAGAAGCAATAATATTTACCGTCTTGGCATCATTCCAAACTTGTTTCTTATACAAGTCTATCATTACATCCAATGATGTTTTTATGGCAACAGCATGATTGTCTTTCAGCATTTCAAACATAAAATTTTGAAGTTCTTTGTTCAGCTTCATATTTTTTCCTTTTGAATTTATGTTCTTGATATCAGTAATTATGTGATCTTTTAGGAAATTTCCTCAAATTTTTGTCCTGTAAAATAAGACGATGAGTCAAAACAAAGATCTTCATCTTAATGATTCATTTATTAAAATAAAAAAATAATAATTCATTTAAATATTAAAATTTTACTACTAATAATACTCGGTAAATTATTAACCTATACTCTTTAACTATTTTAACTAGAATCAATATATTTTAAGTTCCATAATCTCACCTGACTTTGCAACAGTCTGAAAAACAAACTCAAGAGAGCTGTTGGAGAAAGGAGGTTTTTGTTCCTGAGTAAAACTAAAGCTTTTACGAAAACCAATCTCATACTAGGATGTAAAGATGAGCCATGACGTTGTAAAATGCTAACAAGATCCTCTGGAAAATCTTTCAGGTCATCTGTATAGCAATGAGCAATCTGTAAAGTTTTTAATACACTGAAAAATATTTCTATAAAAAAAAATTATGCATTCATAATAATATATATATATATATATATATATATATATATATATATATATATATTATATATATATATATATATATATATATATATATATATATATATATATATATATATATATATATATATATATGAACCGACAGGGGCCCCTGCCCTGGCTAAAAATCAGCGAAAACCGGGGTTTGCCTGCCGAGGTTAAAATTGCAAATTATACTTAAGGGGACAGTCCAATTTTCAAAACAAAATTTAATTTTCAGCCGATTCTCCTGAAATTTTCAGTGTAAATTGTTTTTTTTCCCGGTGAAAAAAGTCAATTTCTAGCGTTTTCCTGAATAATTTAGTTTTTTTTTTTTTTTTTGAAATTTGACCAGTTTTCAAATGAATGGCGGGGCCAAACCAATTTTTGTAATAACCTAAAATTTCGAGTATATTCAGAATTCTATGGGCTACAAAAACTTCTAAAAGACTTTTGTTCCCAGAGTTATAGAAAAAATGTTATAAGCCAAAAACTGACCAACTATCGGAAAAAATTCACCTTTTCGGACAAAAAAATAAAAAAATAAAAAAAAATAAAAAAAAATACAACTATAACATTTCTTATTTTTGGTGGGTGTATAGAGGAGGAATAGGGCTACAAATTCCTCTCTATACTTTATTCGATGCGATTCGTTGGTTTCGAGATATAGCCTTCAAAAAAGGTCCATTTTTGACCAAATTTCAAAAATTCCCAAAGTTTGAGAGGTTCTATCTCGCTTCAAAAAAATAGCATTTAATAATGCACTAAATAAATGTTGTTGCCTTGTCCCTCCTCTAAACAATATCCACAAATAAAAAAATTAGTAGGTAGCGTTTTTTTTAAATAATTCTTTCCTCCAGAAGGGTACAATTTTTGCAAATTTTTTTTCAAGTGATTATACCTTTTTTTCTACATGTGATATCAAAAATCTGTTCCCACCAATGCAAGAAATTGGGGCTAAGATTATTCAGTTAAATTTTCAGCTCATGTGGACCAGTGGTTTGACCCAACTATTCATTTTTTTTTTTTCAACTTTGGGTCCAAATAACTTTTAAACCGTTATAAACTCAGAAAAATGCTCATAATCAACTCAAAGCTTCGGGAAAAAAATGTATATACCTGAAAATTTCAGCTCAATCAATCAAATAATAATAAAAAAAATTTCAAACAAAATATAAGAAAATTAAGATTTTTTCTTGTTTTTTTTTTAAATTTTCTTTTTATTTTCTGTTTCTTTTGACCGCTCCTTTTCTGCTAGTGAATGTTCATCTTTGTGTTTTGATGAAAATTTGTAAAATCTAAAAAATTACAAATTTTCATCAATTATCTTGGTTTTCATTGTGTTGCGCAATCTTTTAATAATTATTAATTTTTTTTTTGTATGTGATTGTTACATGTGTGTTTTCTTTTTCCCACCCTTTTCAGTGTCCTGATGATGGTCATAGCAATGACCGAAACGTTGACATTAACTGTATATAATTATCTTAATATTTAAAAAATAAATGTTGCATTCATTTCTTGCTATGTTATTTTTGATAACAATTAGGCTTAAAAGAAGCGCCTCTATTTACAATATATATATATATATATATATATATATATATATATATATATATATATATATATATATATATATATATATATATATATATATATATATATATATATATATATATATATATATATATATATATATATATATATATATATATATATATATATGAATCAAGAGCATAAATGCAAATAATTCAATTTGAACTATATTAACAAACTTTAAAACAAACCTGAGAAAAAAACATGACCAATTCATGCAAACTATTGTTGTTCAATGAAGGACTCTGCTCAAAAATTGCCTTCGTTGCTTCATATACAGCATATTGACGACAAAATTCCTCATGATAAGATTCAGGATCTCTTTTAATTAAATTTTGTAACTGAGGGAGGTTGGATGGTAATTTATTGTTGTTATTTTGGGAAAATGACATTGTGATTACTTAAACTGAAAGCTAAAATTATATTAATCTGTATATATATATATATATATATATATATATATATATATATATATATATATATATATATATATATATATATATATATATATATATATATATATATATATATATATATATATATATATATGCGCTCCTTGTATATCAGTATCATTCATTCTTGTTTGGAGTGTATGTCACATTTATGGGATGTTCCCACCCACAAAACTCTTCATGATAGGGCAGCATCTAAAGTATTTCATCTCACTGATTCTCTCCAGCTTAGCTGATGAACTATTACAAAATTGTGCAATTATTTATTGTGGACACTACTATTACAGAGTTCTCTAGTTGCACTTCTCTTTTGAGAAGAGCTAATGTGACATATTTCTATATAGTCATCCTTTCTGTCACCAGACTTAACTGCTATTCCTGTAAGTTTGGAATACTCATCTTTCTATTTCCCCTATTAAATTTGCAGAGACTTCCTACAATGTCTGATTCTAAGCTTTTACTACCCACTTCTTTAGCTTTTATGGTTAAGGCATCTGATGGCCTTGTTAGACAATAGTTTTCCTCCAAAAACAATTTTTTTTATATACATTTACTCTTCTTCTTTATCAAGCTCATGCATATAGTGACACCTCAAATTAGATATCAAAAACCTCTTCAAAAAAGTTATTTTCTACCAATAGAAATTAAAATTTATTCAAAACAGAATATTATTAATGAGCCATGTCACAGTTAGTTCTAGGCCTATAGAAGACAATCATAAGCAATTTTGATTTTATGACCAATCTAGCATTACATCAACTTAAAGAAGAAAAAAAAATCAACACAATATTTGGTTATTTTAAGATAACTCCTCACTCACTGCAATAATATATTGGGTGACATTATAAAATATAAGATAATTCATTTAATTTTTTGAAAATAATAAATACTTATATATCATATATAATGTGTCTGTACAAGAGAAAGAAGCATGGAATAAAAACAGATTTTCTTGCATTCATACAATATAAAAGTACATCTATATATAACTAAAGCTAATTATCTAATTTTTAAGCTATTAACTTATAAATATAGTACCATATATAACAATTATGCATTCGTTATTAATAGAAGTTGCCATAAATATTGCCTGTTCACAGGAAAAAATAACCAATTCGTGTAATCTTTCATTTGCTCATTGGCAAGATATTATTATCTAATGTGCAGAAAATAAGCAATCTACACTGACATGCATCAGTAAAGAGGTGGTCAGTGCTCTAGTTATATCTTACATTATGTTGGAATGCAGTATAGTATTCAAAGTCACTAAGCTTTGATTATACAATTAAACTTCTTCCCATTTCCTTTAAAGTTCAATTTAAAGGAAATGACATTCTGAATTTTGCCAAGAAATGAGATTTTTCATCATAATTTCTTATCTGTATGCAGAGAAGTTATTTAAGACTTATTCAAAATCAAAAAGGTCAAAAAAAAATTTCATGTTCAGTTTGAAGAAGTACTTTTAACAATGGCAGAACTGGTTTTCCAATTTTATGTTAAAACAACTGGTTCTTCAACTTCTTTTAACTGTATTTCCTATAAACAGTGAAATCACACTACTATACACAGTCCAGTTGGGAAAACTCTTTGAACAATAACAGATTAGGTGGATTGTTGATATGAATTAACCTCCTGATCTTCAGCTTCTTGTAAATCATAATTCATGTGTATGTTTAACTTCAGTGATAAATTCAGAAACAGGCTTAGAACTATTGATTGGGATAAAGAACTTGAGAACCAAAACTTTTTAAATGCATGAAACAGTCAAGTTAATTTTTAAAAAATTTTGTTAGAATATTTTTCAATCAGAGCAATTGAGGAAAATAGAAAGCCCAATTGGTTAGAGTAGGAAGATAAAACAAAATATAAAATATGGGGAAACTATAAAAAGTTCAAGAGATTCAAAGAAAGTAACTATGACAATAGATTTGGAATATGAATATAAGGAGGTATAAGGAATTAGTTAAGAAGATCTAAGATACAATCAAAAATTAATCCAGCAACAATAAATAATAAAGATCTGAAAAATTCTTTAGCTTTTATTAATTAAATAACAATAATTGATAAAGTGGTTACCTCTAATGAAAAGTCAATATTTTTGACATATACTTTGCATCAGTGTTTACAGAAATGTTTGATATGTAAGAGAAAAAAGTAAATTATTTTCCTTTTCTTAAATGTAATTAAAATTATAGATTAAACTTAAAACAATATGATATGCATGGAAGAATCTTAATAGAAGGTAGTAACAGTTTCCCATATGGTTTATATTTAATACATTTCTTAATTATTGTAAGGTACCCAATGGAAAATTGCTTTTATTAAGACAAGAGGGTAGTTGGAACAATCTTAGAATCATTTAATTCTATGAAAATAATAAATGCTCATACATAATGTGTCTGTGCAAGAGACACATTATTATATTGTTCTCATATATATAAATGATTTAGACAAAGGTCTTAAATGTAAGATTCCTAAGTTTGCAGATGATACCAAAGTGGTCACCTCAGTAAGGAATAACAATGGATGGTATAAAGCTTCAAGGTGATCTATATAAGACTCCTTGGATGGGCAGATAAGTGGCAAATGAATTTTAATAGTAAAAAAAAGCAAGTTCTTCATGTAAGTTACTCAAGTGAAAGATTCAATTATGATATGAATGGGGATTGGCTTGAGACTGGACCAAAAGAAAGATTTAGGTATGATTATTAGCAGTAATCTGAAAGTAGGTGATCAATGTTTAGAAGCAAGGAATAGAGCTAATGTTAGGTATAATAAATCAAAATGTAGTTTACAAGAGCAAAGAGGTTATAAGAACTCTATATAATAGCTATATTAGGCCAGATTAGAGTATTGTGCACAAGTTTGGGCTCCATATTTAAGAAAAGACATAGATATGCTGGAAAGAGTACAATGTCAAGCAATAAGGATAATTTCTGGTTTTGAGAGTAAGAGAGCTGAAAGAGCTGGAAATGTTCTTGGTTGAAAGGAGATTTCTCAGAGGGAATATGATACAAATTTATACAATATTTGTATATGATAGTATTACAGAGATTGAAAAATACTTTATAGTGGACCATGGAAGAGAAACTAAAGGACATGATAAGAAAATGAAAAAGAAGTTATGCCATCTCAATCTAAGAAAATACTCTTTCAGTAATAGGGTTGTTAATTTTTGGAATGGCTTGGCACAGGAGGTTGTTGACTATGATTCTCTTGCAACATTTAAGAGGGGGCTAGATAGATATATAGATGATTTAGGTATTATATAATATAACTTTACTAGGACAAATTGGCAAGTATATATAAATTTTTAGACCAGTTTGTGACTAAGCCTATGAATTTTAGATCAGCTTGTGACTAAGCCTAACTAGCAGTTATATTGCATTGCATGTGTAATTAATTAGGTTTACTAAATATATGTAAGGGCTTAGTTTTGTTTCTATCTTACTTTGCATGAAGGAATTGATAACTAAGGATAGGATAGACCTAGTCTTTGTTGCATATATAAATATTAAAATTATTATTTATTTTGACTGGGACAGTCTCGATAGGCCAGTACAGCTTCTGTCTCTATTTTTTTTATATTCTTATATGTAAGTGATCATAGTGATTAAGTCTGGGATCTGAGAGGTGAATATGGAAAGTATGAGACTATTTGGAAAGACTTGATACATCAATCTCTATAAAAATATTATGCGACTAGAAAGTTCTGAAAAAGTCACATTAAAAATATATTATGGAATAGGGTCCTTTTCTAATACAGATAGTGTAAGGAAAGTAACAATTTGGTTAAAAAAAAAGTAATCAAAGTGTTAATGACAATATAAAAGTATTATATATAAGGTATTAAAATAAAGTACTATAAAATATTTCTGAATTATGTATGGTCAATATTAAAAATAAACATACTTTTGCCAAACACTGCAACACACTTCTGAGTCTTTTTAAAATATGGTTATTTTATTAATTAAATTACATTATTATTAATAAGTCATAACATTCTCAAGTATACAGGGAAAGAAATCAAGGCATTGATAATTTTCGATAGAAATACAAGTTACAACCATCTGCCATCACCCATTAGTCTTATTCAAATAGCTGAACTAAAATGTTTAGATTGGTTATTAAAAATTAAATATGTCACCTTTCTTACTGGTAGCAATGACTTTGTCAACTTCAATTATGGTATTTTGAAAACAAATTAGCATATTGCTAATTAAACAACTTTTAAAATAAAATACTATCCTTTTTCCTGTAAAACATTTTATCAAGAAATGAAAAAAAGATAAAATTTGATTTTTTTTTTTTTAAATAAACATTTAAAATATACCTTTGTTATTTATGAAGCCATATTATACATTTTTTTTTTTTTTTTTTTTATATAGCAACAATATGAATTCTCAATTGTCCTAAATTTTTAACAATCTAAATTACTATAACTTTATTTTTATTTTTACTATGGTAAATACTAGCAGATTCTTGGTTACAAAAATTATGCTTGTCTGTGCATATAATAATTTATAAAGTTAAGCTAGGTCTAACAAAAAGCATTAAAAATAAACATGATTGAAAACAAAGTAACTTAGGCCTTAAGTTTTAAAAAACATTTAGCTTTGCACCAACAAACCATTCAACAGCAGGTAATTCAAAATAATGTACAAAACAAATACCCAAAATCAACTGAACTGAAAAAGACTCGGTACTTCAATGAATTTTTTGTGCAAGAAATGAAAATAAAAAGTCTCTCCCGAAGCCTCTCCTACGTAACATGTGTTCTTTTTCCTAGAGAGTGGATCTTATCTACGAAGGGCAGAGTGCGATCCATTAAATTGGAAGACAAAATTTTGCTCATTAGGGATACCATAGTATAAGGGGGATACGGGATACCGAAAGAGTACCGATATATATCGATATTGATTATATTTTTTTTACGATAGCATCAAATAATATCGATTATGATTTTACAGCCGATATATTTATATTTTATCCTCAGTTATCGATTCGTCGATATATTTTTCCTTACTTCAAGAAATTTGAAGTAATTTTCTACTCTTTTATAAAGTAAAATTTAGGCAAAACGTGTATATATTTCATATGCATACTACATGTTTGATGATGGTGACATTTTGTTTTGATTCAAGAGAGGACGGGAGATCATATTCATACAAGAAGTGTAGAGGCTATATATATATATATATATATATATATATATATATATATATATATATATATATATATATATATATATATATATATATATATATATATATATATATATATATATATATATATATATATATATATATATATATATATATATATATATATATGCACGTCGTCAAGGAAAGCAGGGGGTAGCTGCCCCCCTAGAAGATATTACACTTAGTAAAGGCTTATAAAGCGTATTCTTTATTGTAAACCTGACCCTACTTGGCTTGCTTGAAATAACGAAATAAATTCCTTATTTGATCTATCTAGATTTGACTTGGCTCGTTTCATTTATGTCAAATTTTAATAATATATACTGACGCTTACTTCGCATGACGATGGACTCAGACCCATCCCTTCGAAGAGTGAAGATATGATTTTGGAGCTCTCATGATGACAGTTCACGAAAATGACATTGGTAGATACGTTGAACAGTCATCTATGATTTCGACTGAGAAAAAAAAAACAGTTATAAAAGATTGTTGGATATCAAAACTCTGTTAGAAGCTTTTGTAGCTAATAAATTTGTAAATATACAGTTCAATTTTCAGGCCACTTCGACCAATGGTTCGGTCACGCTATTCATTTGAAAAAAGGGTATTTTTCAAAACAAAAAAAAAAAAAAAAAAAACTTTTAAACCGTTATAGATACATAAAAATGTTAGAAATCGAGTTTTTCCAACCCATTGAAATGTATAAGACCCTGCAACTTTCAGGGTAATCGACTGAGAATTTTTTTTTTTTTTTTAACTGGACCCACTCCTTATTATATCTGCTTCCATCTCTGTAGGTTCTATAAAATTATAAGATGCCCCACCCCCAACCCCTAGCATACTTATATACGAGGAGAACGAATAGCAAGGGCGACAGGAATAGCAACGAGACCCTGTAATTATTGATTATATTGCTTACAGCAACTCCATGATCAGCTTAATTGGGAAACTAAAGCTCCGAAAAGCATCTTCTGGAGGTCTAGGGAAAAGTGTTTTAAAGTTAGACGGAAACAGTGCTAGTCCCACTGAAAGGGTGAAAACCCTACCTGGGAGTTTTAAAGTTAGACGGAAACAGTGCTAGTCCCACTGAAAGGGTGAAAACCCTACCTGTGAGTTTAAATATAATTCAAAGACCAGCACTAAAACCAACGAGCCGATAAACATGATCTTCTAGAGCCCTCTAATGAGGGGGTCTTTTAAGAGGAGATGGAGAAAGTTGCTGGTCCCACTGACAGGGTGAAAACTCTTCCAAAGAAAAAAATTTGTATACTGAAGATACAGGTATGGAAGAATTAACTGTAAATACGACTAAATCGGGTTATAGCAGCTATATAAAATCAAATTTGATAGTGAGAGATTGTATAATTTGTACAATTTCCACTTTTCACGAATAGCCCGAGCATATTCTGGCCTACCGAGAATCCAGTTATTGATTTGCCATAGGCTCAGAGAGGAATTGGGGTGTAGTCCTCTGGTGTCTCAAGGATTGTATGCCGAAAGCTGTTGAAGGAAAGATTTGAGCTTAATAGAGCCGTTACTAGAAAAAAACAGAATGTAGTGGAATTTATGTAATGGAAGAATAATCAATCTGCTCTGTAGTGTCGTCCTCTAGAATAAGGTTGTTGGAAACTGCGGATATTATTACGATCGGGTAGTGGTCACTTCCGCAGAGGAAAGCTGGCTTATTTCAACTGAATCCATTCATAACTGAGTTTGAACATATAACGAAATATCGACATAGGAAGAGGCGCCTCTGTCAGAATGTTCAAATATTGGAATATCTGCATTTAGGAATAGCAAAGAGAATTCTTGTAAAAGTCCTAGGATCCAACCCAATGGGGGGAAGCTAACCTCCCCACAGTGGATGTCGGAAGTTAAAATCTCCTAGGACCAGCATGGGTGTAGGAAGACACCTTTGAGAACAATTACATAAAAGAGTCTGCTCAATTCATGTACAGTTGGATGCAAGATACATTGGGCATAGAGTATGAGGCGATTCAAGTTAAGCGCAAGCTGCTACAAAGTAACTTAGTCGAGAGAATCTGTTTGGACAGGTCAAATTAAAGAAGCTTCATAGCTTAATTTCTCTGACAGAATCCTAAATTTCACGCAACATTACCCCTACACAACTTCGGCTTTTCTCTGCAAATTACATTTACACCCAATGACCAAGGTATATGCAGGAAACTTATCATGTGGCAGACTTAGTTGTTCAAGTACACAATTCCTATAAAGAATTCGCCAGTTGAAAGAATTCGATCATTGCAAAGGCTTCAGAATTTTCAACACAAGTAAAAACAAAAATAAAATTGTACTCAATAGAATGCTGTAGTTATAATGTGTCTGTTGCAAATTATGCCTCACAACTGAAGCGTCAGTTCTCGCTTCAAACCCATTCCCTCATGTTATTTACATTGAACATCAGAAGATTATTGCAGTCTATTGATACTGAAAATGCCTAATGGGATTAATAGAGTCTGGAATGCATAGGTATAGTAGTTTCAACACTATTTCTAGAACATTTTTCAGGGGGTGGGGCATATTGGCATATGAAGATAAATTTTAATCTAGAAAACTATTTAATAATTTAATCATGTCAGTCAATTCAGAATTAATCCAACCGTACATATCTTCGTCCTTAATACTGGTAGAGTTATGCTCACATTGTCATATTTTCTAGAGAACTACTTTTTCTTAATTATTTTACGTCAATAGCCCTTCGGTCGTCTGGTTCTAATTTTTTTTCGTTTCTCTTCCGAAATCCTCTTCCTAACCTCTAACTGAACCGTTTCACTTTTGATTGTCATAATAAAAACTTAAGAGAATCTCTACCCTCTTATCATACCTTTCAACCAACAGGAAATACCACTGTCAAATTCATGAAAAAAAATGCAATAACTTATCGTAAACTATATTTGACTTTCCATTTTCATCTTTCACAATGTAATTAGTTTCTTGCTTTCCAGACTGTTTTACATGCTGTATCCTATATCTAATCTCGTTATAAAATAATAAAGAAATAACAGGGGAATCAGCATTAGCTTTGGACACCCGCATATATTATTTCGGTGGCTTTCTCGAATGAGATTTAGCAATTAACACTTAATGCTGATGGTAGTGCAGCATTCGTACGTCATGCTTTTGCTTAACCGTTTTAAGAGAAATTTTGCTTTAAATCTTTTTATACTTTCTAAAGTTTGATTGGGATCATGTATCGTATTAGTAGAGTCTAAATTAAAAAGGTGTTAGACACCATCCAAATCTAGCATTAGTCTTCAGTTAGATTACTTAACAGAATTTGTCCACTATATACTTTTGGTATATAGTCATATGTAATGTATAGGGCGGTCAACTTACAGCCATTTCTGGTAAACATCAATATGACTAATTTTTTTTAAATTTCTCTTTTGATATAACTGTTTAATTAAATCATTTGATTATGAGAAACTGCTTTTCATTTTAATCAATTTTCTGACTTTTACCGTTCAAGTCTCCTACATGAAACACAAGAATCAATAATATATATATATATATATATATATATATATATATATATATATATATATATATATATATATATATATATATATATATATATATATATATATATATATATATATATATATATATATATATATATATATATATATATATATATATATATATATATATATATATATATATATATATATATATATATATATATATATATATATATATATATATATATATATATATATATATATATATATATATATATATATATATATATATATATTATATATAATATTAATATATATATATAGATATATATATATATATATATATATATATATATATATATATATATATATATATATATATATATATATATATATATATATATATATATATATATATATATATATATATATATATAACTTTTTTTTCTTGTAATGACTCCCTCCGATGATAAATAAAACTGTCGCTTATTACCAAATAAAAATAAATATAAAATACAAAATACAACGTCAAACATTCTCAGAAACTAAAAACCACAATTTCAAATATAATAGAAAAGCTTTTCCTAAAGATTCGGTAAAAGAAGAGCATTCACTATGAAGTGACAGTCATATAATAATCTTTACGTTATAAATTTACACCATTGTACATTAGTTATAAAATAAAATGTTACAAATATTATAATTTATTTGTCCCTTATTAACTATATTTATACATACACCTATTCACAAAGAAATAAATTGAAATCCTAAAATAAGCGCAATTTAAGTGAACTGATGATAATGAAAATAAAAACTTAGGATGAATAGGATATCCCATTGCAATGAGTCATGAAAAGGCTATTAATATGATTTTTTTTTAAAAAGATAGAATTAGTATTATTTATTCCCCAATAAGTTTATTAACAAATGTGGTGATTCTTGCTTCTTCTTGTAAACCAACAAATTTATCAACTACTTTACCATCTTTGATAGCAAGAACGGAGGGGACAGCTGAAACCTGAAATAAAAATAGCATTAACAAACCAATACAATTGACATCTAAAATAAGAAAAACGTATTTTACAATATCGGTACTCAAGATTTCATAAATAAACACTTCGTTTTGTACAACAATTAAAGCTTATAAAACTTAAAACAATAACTTATTCGTTAAAATAATAAATAATTGACTATGTTCTTTAAAAAACTTTTCATTAAAAAAAAAAAAAAATGATTAATAAAATATTTTGCAGTTTAGAAAATTAAAAGTATTATTAAATTAAATTTACATATATTTTTTCTTTTCAAAAAAAAAAAACAGATGAATATATATTACTGTAAGTAAAACTAATGAGAATGATGATAAAATTCTCCATTTCGATTATTATTAATTTTCAGCTTTTCACGTCCACTCACAATTTACAAATCTTCATTTACAATTTCAGAGTAGACATAGAATTAAATTTTACATAGTATAAAACTTGAGCCCTTGAACAATGTCGGCTTTTATTTGCACGTAAAAATATAAAATATTTTAAGAAATACTTAAGATTTTGAAATTAAGCACGAAAGGAATCAAGATGCCGGCAATATTTTTCTCTGAAACACATATTGAATTGCGAGTAATTGGCGATATTTTAATTTGAAGTCTATGTTAATGAATAAATAATAAATAAATAAATAAATAAATAAATAAATAAAAGGAACACTTGTACTCGTTCTGAAACACGAAAATATTATTTATGCAAAACCTGCATTACACCTTTAAGATGAAGAAATTGTGTGACTCCTGTAATGTATCAACTCTGGCATTCTAATGGTGTTGCAGTTGTTCAGTAAAGGAAGCCAAATTTCTAACATACTTATTAGCAAATAACCGTGTACAAAGACAGATATTAATCATCTTTAATAGTCCATTTCAGCTTTAATGGTATCCTAATGTTCTCAACTACGTTTTTTTCTTCTTAATCTTTCTTTATTATCACTTGTCTGTGCCTTTGGTCAATGTAAATCACAATTTATTTACTTAAATTTTATTAATGCAGTAAAACAAAGAAAAAGAAAAAACTTCTGTTGTGATCTCTACTTCTGATTGAACTTTTTACTTTGTAACAAATTAAGATCGCTACATATTAACTGGTTAATAATTTCTTATATTAATCTGCAAAAATTATGTATATTTAATCTGATGAGCCAGTCTATTAAAATATTAGATTTTTACCTTTTAAAATAAATGCTACATTTATGTTTAACATGAGGCACTCTATGCTGGCACAGCAGTTCTAATTCCTACAGGATACATTCTGTCCCCATTGGAAACACTAAATTCCTTTTCATTTGGATAATTTTCTCTGATGTGTGTCTTCATAAACGATTTTTGCTCTCATCAATCATTTTTCGAATTTATTTAAAAAAAAATAAATATAATTTTAATCACGCTCATTCTTTGTAATGGCTAATAAGAAATAAAGGTAGAAATTTGTTCAAATATTTTTTGGACAGCATAAGAAAACTATAAATGTCTCTTTTATAATACCAAAAATAAATCTGCTTACAAAAGTAAAAACGTTCATGTCCTTCTATAACAAGATGCTAAAATAATGGAAATAATTAACTTTTATATTTATGTTGTTATAAAATAACATATTTCTCAAATACGAAAGTAGGAAGAATAAGAGCTTTAGAGTTTGTGAAAAGCATGGCATTTCCTGAAAATCTAATAAAAGAATCTCTACAAGTAATTCACAATAAAAAAATTAATAAAATTATATACTCTGTGTACTAATATACTTTGCTCAAAAAATAAATATAGAAATTATTGATCTTTGAATAGTGATACCTAAGTGAATATCTATGATGAATATATAAACTATGAATATAGTTCTTATAAAATCACTGGTTTGGGAAACAAAATCTGAATATGAAATAAAAAAATAAGTAGTTCTTCGATTCTGATTAAGATTCCTGAAAAATAAATGATTTACTTGCTTTTTTCAATTCTGATTCTAATCCTTCATAGCAACTTTTAATAAAATTAGTATATAATAACAAAACAATTTCACCGGTATATTTACAGTGCAAACATTAAAGATATTTATATTATGAAAATTTTTTAGAAGTTTCATTTTTACTAAAAACTATAATCAAATTGTTCAAAACATTTTTCTTTAGTTTTTTTTTTAATCTACCATTTAAGAACAACAAATTAGTATCATTCTTAATAAAGTGTATTATTTTTGAACAATCAAAATGTCAAAAAAAAAAAATACACTTTATTAAGAATGATACTAATTACTACTAAGAATACTATTAAAACCTTAAAAATCTTACTCCATATTCTAATGCAAGATCTTCTATAGCGTCTATGTCAATTTTGGCTAAGTGAACTTTATCCCCCTTTCCACCAATGATGGTTTCCAACCTCGGTCCAAGAACTTTGCATGGACCACACCATCTGAAAAATGAAAATCTTTTAGAGTTTAATGTAAAGAGAGTTTATGGTAAAATTCATATCAACAATAATGGGTTTTTACACTATTGTTAAAAATTTAATTTTCTTTTTCTAAAAATGCCGAAATATTACCGACACTAAATAATAATAATAGAAGTGCTGTACATGAAAATAAGCAGTACAAAAGGAATATGCATATTAATAAAAAATGCTTATTAATTATTATAACATTTTTTATATTCCACTTCTCAAGAGGAACGAAAACACGTATTATGCTATCTCTTTAATAATAATAATAATAATAATTTTTTAAGTAGGAGTAAAGGTGCTTGCACTGCATTCTGGTTAGCAAAACTGGTCTGGTAAATCCAAAACTATGAAAGACATCTATACTAAAAGGAAATAATCGTTAATTTAGTAATGAATTTAGAATCTTAATACTGCAGATTTAAATCCTGTAAAAAGGCAAAAATAAGGTTTTATCAAAATGCTTAAGATTCTGATAAGGTGTTCGACAGACTGTTTTAAAAGCAAATGGCTAATAAATCAGAGGAGAACTTATATCTGGTGGCCGATAAGGTAGTACACCCAACCAGATATGGTGAACCGAAATAGGAAAATGAGACTGGCAAATCTGACAGGTAAAGGAGACCTCCCTCAACATGTAATAACTATGTGTTAGGTGAATATGACCAAATGCATAGTTAGCCCATGATAACTTTGATGGTACATGAAGGCCCATTCACAACAAAGTTTTATCCTACGAAGCATAGCTTCATGTGCATCTTCTTCCGACATTCTTCAAATACTTCTTCAAAATTATATTAATTTATATTAATTTAATTTAAAGAAAATAAACTTATAAAAAGTAATTTTTAGATCTGCGGAAGGGAAATGCATACAACTGATTTAAAATGAAAAAAAAAGTTCACATCACACGGGCATTGCCTCTATTCGAGGAGGGGAACTTTTCTAGGTAGTTTCTACCTAGGATCTACTCGAGGTATTGAACAATAGCCTTCAAATACGTGAGTCAATCACTCTACCGTTAAATCAAGGTAACGGCATAATAATTATTTTATTTTAAAAATTTGAGGCTAACAAAATGTGCAATCAAAAATAATTTATATTATTAGCACAAAGAAATAAATATGAAATTAGTCAACAGCAAGAAAAAAAACAGATATAAAATTTCACTATTTGATAAAGGATAGTAGTTCAAGGAGATATTTAGAAGAGAGAGGTGCCAAAAATAAAATCAGCTGAGATGAGTGGTGGAGGGGTTGGGGGGGGATGGGGAAACCACTGATAAATGAAATGAAAACAACCATATAGTAATAAGTAAAAAGAAGTAATTAAGTAACAAAGAAACATGCAGATAATTATTAGAAATAGAATGATTCACTTGTATCCCTATGTTCTGATGAAAAAATATATATAGAAGGAAAACTTACATCAATATTTCGGTAATAAAAAGATAATGTAACAAATTAATGAAATACACAAAAAATTAAATTCACTTCACTTACTGAGCATGAAAATCTACAATAACCGGAGTTTCAGACTGTAAAACTCTCTCTTTGAAATCATCTTCATCTTGAACATTGAACATTCCACAATCTCTGAATGATGTATACAATCCTCTTGCATTCAAATTTCTACTTAAATTATCATTAAAACCATAATTTAATGATCTTAAATGGTTTGGCAAAAAGGTGAGTCCTTTGAAACTCTTTTTAACTAACACTTGATAAGAATTTAACTTAACAAAATTTCTAAGCATGCTGACTTCTTTACATATATAGAGTCCTGACCAGAAAAGAGAATTATATATATATATATATATATATATATATATATATATATATATATATATATATATATATATATATATATATATATATATATATATATATATATATATATATATATATATATATAATCAAAATTTACACCTAGGTAAAAAAAAAAAAAAGTATATCATTTATTAATTTATTTTGAGAGCTTGTACAATGGTCTTTTTGGCACACTGAGAATGTTGCTTTATCAAACACCCTGAGGAAGACTTTTAAATGAAACGCCTAAGTTTAAGGTAAGTTTAGATCCTATGAATGAGACATAGGTCCCGTAAATAGGCAAAGATTGCAATTATTTCAAAGGATGGTAGGTCTGAAAGTTTGATCTATGGTGGTTCGGTAAGGCAGAAAAATACTTGTTACAAAGAAATGAACAAACGGTACAAATGGGGGGATAGAGGGACGACAGAACTGGCTGGTGGGTTGGTCCCCTGATATAAATTATCCCCGAGTGTGGGTTAAATATCCAATACGTGAGCTCGACAATACCACCTTTTAATTTTTTCTAATATAAAACTGCCAGGGATAGGGTGGTAAGAAGATGGCCAGTCCCCCCTGGGCGAGCTTGATGCAAAAAATTTTTGCTCACCTGAAATCAGTTTTCCCAACAACTCTGCCAACATAATCAGAATTCTTAAAGTTATAATAAAAATACTTAAATTTTCATTGCTATTCGAAAATGTAATAATACTTACAAATTAAATTAAAAAAAATATATCTAATGAAAATAAGAAATTATTTTTACATTTAACTTTTAAAAAGAAAATTTATATATACAAATTAATAATAAAAAAGTAGTACTAAGTCTATTTAATTAAGCTAAAAAAATTTTAATTAACCTAAGAGTTAAATTCACAAACTGGAAATGTAATGTATATATATTGAAGAAAAATAATAAAAATAGGTCAGAAAATCAAATTCGCTAAATTAAAATATACTTAAAGTGATAAAAATAGATTTCAAACATCATAAAGCTTGTCTTTCATCTGCAACTATGACAATATCGCTTAAGAAATTAGGAGGAGGAAAATAATTGGAAAATATATTCATACTAATGTAGGTAAATTGTTAAATCTAACAAACTAGTTTGACTTAACGGGTAAATAAATATACGCTAACAGCCAGCAAATAGATCTAACCTAAATAAAAAAATTTAAATGAAAAGGTGTAAAAATATATTTTTTATTTATTTCAAATATCTAGTAACAACGTTATAAAATATTGATACATTAATATTGATAATATTTGTGATATCATTCTCTGCCTATGTTGCTATAAGGTGTAGGAATGTTCAGTGTAGTCATGTAGTCAGCCTAATATCATTTTTTAATAAAATTTTTAATACTTTAAACATCTTTAAATTTATTAAATTTAATTTTTTGACCTATCTTTGGTTTTCTTCAATATACATTTCCACTTATATTTTGAATAATTAAATACCAGGTAAGAGACAAACCATGTATAATAACCAAAATTATAATTTAAAAATTTAATACAAACTAATTTTAATTTATAAATTCATTTATTTCAATTTCTTTAACTCTGAAATAACTATAAAATATCTTAAAATTTACTCTGATACTGATGTAGCAACCTGGCAGTACTTTACTAATAAAAAATAAAGGATAATATATCTTTAAAATTGATAATATATTGTAGACTTCGTCATAGTTATAAGTCATTTTGTATTAAAATTTTAAGGATTTTTGAAGTTCTTAATGTATAATAGTTTTCAATGCTTCAATTTACTTGATTTCAGTTATTTCCTCTTTGTAGTTTCAATTTATTAAAAAAAAAAAAAAAAAAGATTTACTCACTTGAACTAAAGTATTACCATATATATATATATATATATATATATATATGGTAAAGGTGGAGATTGTTTCTGAGTTTCGATTGTTAAAAAATATTGAAAATCGAAAATATCGGAGAAGCCTATCGTAAACAAGAGAGTTGCCAGAGGTACTATTACTAGACATAGACACAATTATTATTACTTACTTTTCTAGCAGAACCTAATTCGACTTATCATAACCTGAACTACCGAAGTTGCCGTAAAAAGAGGCCTAACCTACACAAGAATTTGCCGTAAAAGAGACCTAACGTACACAAGAACGTTTGCACGACATAGTAGCCTAGGGCTAATTATAGGCAGGAAAATATCGATTAAAATAAAATATCGACAAAAAAATATCGATATAAAAAATATCGAAACTCAGAAACAATCTCCACCTAAGCCTATATATATATATATATATATATATATATATATATATATATATATATATATATATATATATATATATATATATATATATATATATATATATCAAGGGAGGCTCATGATCTGGTTACAAGTTTGTGCAACCACCATTATATATAACTATTATTTTTTTTACTTTTTATTTCTTAATTCTTTTTAATAGGATTAAATATTTAATAAATTGCATATTAGAATACTCCAATGAAGTGCTATTTAATGTAAAAAAAAAAAAAAAAAAAAAATCATTTAATTTTGATTAGTTATTCAAAATGAAGAAAATAGTGTATATATTTGTAAACAGATGCTTTAATATAACAAATGAGAGAATTATGTATGAAGAATTGATGCTCGAGTGTTTCTATTCTCATGATCAAACATCTAACTTGCATTTATATGTTTTACCATATGAACATTTTAATTAATTAAAAGAAATTTTAAAAAAAGTATACAATAAACATTTCAATATTTTGTACTTCACAGTATATATATATATATATATATATATATATATATATATATATATATATATATATATATATATATATATATATATATATATATATATATATATATATATATATATATATATATATATGAAAAAATTCTTCTCCTATGCCCGCCTCGAATCGTGGGTCAATACTCAATAGTAGCTTTCTTGCTATTTCTTGTTAATATGTATCGATTTTTTTTTTTATATAAAATCAAATGTAAATATTAAGTTTTACTTTTCTTTAACACGCTTACACAATAAATATAACCACTTTAGTTTTCGTAATTTCCATCTTCACATTTCAATTTCATCATACCAGTGGTTTCATTTAATCGATATCTACCGGAACAGAGTCCAAAATGACATTGGTGTCAAGATCATGGTTAATAAAACTCAGGAGCCAACTGCTTAAAGTGCGTATACTTTTACCTCGTTTTCTTTTTAAAGTCGACCTTGGTGTTAGATACCTGTTTTACGAAAATTCAATCTTCAGAAATTACTGTAATTCGAAACTTAAAATTGCATAAACACAAATTTTAAGTACAACAAAATAAAGAGTAAGCAGAATTCCATGAGCCTATCAGAAACTGTCCCGTTCCACCCTCCCAAGCATACTATATTTTATTTTATTTTTAAATGTTATTAAGTACACGACCACAAAATCTCATAACCTTTTTAGCATTAAAGTTACTATCTCAATTTAAGGTACAGTCGTGAACAAAAGTTCGTTCCTATTAAGCTGGAAATAAATATTTATATAAAATGGAGATCTTCTCAGGTTCAGCCAATCACAGTTCAATTAAGCCCCTCTCAATGTTTTTATTTTCTTTTTATTCAAAATAGAGCTTTTATGAAATGATCTCTATTTTATATAAATATTTATTTCCAGCTTAATAGGAACGAACTTTTGTTCACGACTGTACATATAATTTAAGTTGAGGAAACAAATAGCAAATAATGATTACAGCCATCACATATACGGTCCTGTGGTGAGCTAGCAACATTTTAATAGTCAGTTCTATGCTTATTTAAAACACGTTACAACTTATTCGCTTCCCTGTTCAAGTAAAAGGAAAAAGTGTTTAATAACTGTTCGGTTTCCTGTAAAGAAATTTAACTAATTTAACTTACCAATTCCAGCACTCATCATATTTAAGCATCAACTTTATTATACTAAAACTGCTATGCAAGACAAGTTCCCTATCAAAACAAATTTACAAAATAATAAAAACCTATGCATATTTATTATATAATACTCCAAATTTTCTTATGCAGCACCGCACTCTTCTCCATACTCACATCGTAGATCAACATCTAGCTTCATCCCCTTATCGTGCTCAGGGATCTAAATTTGATTCTCTGTCAAGGATTCTTTCTTTTCTTCTTTCGTAACTGATATGTCTGAAATGGTGGATTCAATATCCTATACCAAGACTTATCCTTGGAAATTTATAATTATAATTGTTACTTATTTTAAAATATCTTCATGGATAATTTTTTCTTTTTTTAAATTTTAACTATTTTTCTGTAATTTCATTAAAAGAAATTCTTTAGAGCCGTATTAGTCTCCAGCTGGTTTCACGAAAATATGTGATGACAATATGTTGCAGTTGTGAAAGCATCCCAATTAATTATTTTTTCACAAGCCTAGTGAACAGTTATATTCCGTTTTCGTAATTATAGCTTCTATGACTATCATCGGAGAGAGAAACGTTCTTCTTAGCTAATGCCGTTTTATTATTATTAAATCTTCTGCTTCTTTTACACTAAGGCCCACATTATGCATGGTGACATTGATCTTCACAGTCGTCGTTGTAAATTCCTTGTAAAAAAAAAAACACTGCGCTTTGCATTTTAAGCACTTCTATATATATATATATATATATATATATATATATATATATATATATATATATATATATATATATATATATATATATATATATATATATATATATATATATATATATATATATATATATATATATATATATATATATATATATATATATATATATATATATATATATATATATATATATATATATATATATATATATATATATATATATATATATATATATATATATATATATATATATATATATATATATATATATATAAATATCGTAAGAACACACTCTACAAACTTTTGGAATTTGAAGCAATGCATACAACTTCAGAAGTTGGAAGTGAAGAACATTCTGAAATAGATTATCGGATACTTCTGCTATTCCATTTATAGTTTAATTTTCAGTCAGTTTGAAGACCTTTGCATTGAAATCAGTAATTAAATTTAATAGAGATATATCTCAAATTTATCACCATTGCTTAGCTAGAGATCGAGCTAGTATAGTTTAAAGATCCAAGCGCATTTCACCATTCCTAAGCACTCAAATTTTTCATAAGGTTTCATTTGCTTTTTTCAAAAACTCAGCTCTTTCATATACGTCATATGCATGTTATCATAAAGACGTTCAACATTTACTTTTAATAGCAATAATCTGAATGGTGGTTAATTCTTTTAAATCATATACTCCACCTCTTATGAAAATATTGTTCACACTTCACAGAGTACGTGGAGCTCTATTCACATTATTATATAACAGAATTATTGGGCGAGATCGCTTGGGGTTGATGCGAGGAGTTGGATATATGTTCTATTCTTTATGGAAAGGAAGGGCAAAATATCACAAAATCCTCCTCCTCTCTGAAGGTGGAATAGGCTATCTTTTTCAACGCTTAAGAAATATCACCTCGCTCCTTGCGATTAAAGATTTTAGGTTTGGTGACTAGACATTTTAGATATTTTACTAAGATGAACACGTTTAAATATATTGATATTTTACAAGACTTGGCCTATTCTTACAATAGATCGTATCATAGAATTAAGAAAACACCTCTTGAGATGGCTAAAACAAAGCCTTCTCCTGATCAACGGAATGTCCGTGAAATAAGAGACAATACAGGTATTAAAGTCGATGACAACGTAAGAGTATCTAGAACTACAGGTAATTTCAGGAAGTGGTATGAAGCAGGATGGTCAAAAGAAGTTTTTAAAATAGATTCTATTAGAGAGTTTCCCAGAGATGGGTTAAAATTATATTATCTAAAGGATCTAGATGGTAACCAAATAAAAGGAGGGTTTATAAACAAGAAGTTTATAAAATCCTCCAAATATAATTTAATAAATGAAACAAACTCCAAGAGCTTTTATAAATTTTTATTTCATTTACGATTAAATCTTGCAAACTTTCTTTTCTTGCCCCTTAAATGATTATCTCTTTTGGCACGACTTTGTCGTAATTTGTTGACTTCCAGTAATTTGCTTTTAATTGAATCGAACTCTTCCTGATTTTCTTCAGTAAGAGGCGTTAAAATCCAAGAACTGCACTAAGATATGAAAATAAAAATATATATTAAACAGATTTATATATAAACAGATAAGATATGAAAATAAAAATATATATTAAACAGATAGTACAATGAATTTTTACCTTCAGCAAGTGACAACATACATAATTTATAAGTAGTTATCAACACAAATTAGATGATAAATCATTGTTGAAGGAAAAATGGAAGGGAGTTCAGAAATCTTTTTTCGTTTATAAAGAATTAAGGAATAAAAAGTTAATGAAGGAAAGAATTTGTAAAATGTATTTAAAAAATTGCGTTTATAACCTAAAAGTCAAATAAATAATTATTAATATAACTTTCAATATTTTTATATTTATTTTATATTTTAGTACATGACGAAAGTGACTTAACTTTAGTAGTTTTTCTCTTCCAAAACAAAAGTATATAATCAGAATTAATTTTTTTTTAAATTACTCAAAGAGGCATAGCAATATTTACAGATTTATAAAAAAAAAGCACGGTAAAATAACGAATAAACGATGGAAATAAAACTTGATAGACAGAAAATAAATTAAAGCATTATCTGAGGATAATTTTTAAGCTCGATTTTAAGAATGTTAAGTTAAAAAAAAAACTTTTAAAAAGTAATTTGATAATTATGTTTAGAGAAAAAACAAAAAAAACAAAGATAGTGCTAAAATACACATCCACGAAATTGAGTCACTAACTTGCATATACAAAATAATTATCATGGACTAATCCAAAATTAGAGATACAAAAGTAATTAGTAATATAAAATTAAATTAGTAAATATATAAAAACTTTTTGTTGAAGAAAAACATCGCAAATGAATACAGTAAAACTGAGGTGAGAAACCTTAACTTTAAGAATTTAATATAGAGACTAAAAATATATTTAAAAATAAATAAAAAAAGTACTTGAGTATTGATAATATAAAAATAAACTTCATAATATTTACCAGGGAACATATGTATTAATTATTTGGCTTAGTTGGGTATACGGGGGGGAAAAAAACACACACACACCTTTCAAAAGTAGTTTTTAAAGAGTTTAACATTTTTTTAAATGAATTATTAATATATTTGATTATTCGTAGTTATTCTAAAAAATCCGCTTTATTTTTTGGGTTAGGTATTTATAAAACCGAAAACTACTCCAAAAATTTAACTAAATACAACAAATCATGATAATGTAGATAATGAATGCCATAAATGGAATATATTAAAATCAATCAAAACATTTTTTCCTTTTTTATATTGAAAAATAATTAAAGGAAAAAAAGTCCCCTTGCTCAATTCTAATTTTAAAAAAAATTAAAAGTAACCATTTCAAGCTTGCAGCATAATCAACATTAACATTCAAGCAAAATTTACCTAATTTGCCCTCTCCATTTAACACAAATAAAAAATAGAAAATTAAATTAAATAATAAGCTAAAATACAATAAATACTTTACCTTCAAGCATAGGATCATCAGCTGATACAAAAAAATTTCTGGATTTGGGTTTTAATGGAATTACTTTCTTGTCCACAGTTCCATTATCAAAAAAATGAGATTCTTTGAATTTGGAAACTTTTTCCTTAGCATATACATCTTCATTTATTTCTTTTCTATGGTCTTCAACTATATATATATATATATATATATATATATATATATATATATATATATATATATATATATATATATATATATATATATATATATATATATATATATATATATATATATATATATATATATATATATATATATATATATATATATATATATATATATATATATATATATATATATAATATGAGAGAAATTTTGTCTGGATTTGAGAAATTAATGATAGTTTTCAATACAGGGTTTGATTAGACAAGTGTGTGATGTTTTTTATTTAATACTTTTGTTTCAATGTGGCATTGTTTTTAGTGGTTGTACTGTAAAAAAAAAAATAAAAAAATAAAAAAAATAAAAAAATAGAAGTACTCTTGAATTATTGCTGCTTTTGAGTACGGTATATATTATTTAAGATTTATCCTCATTTTTGACTTAAATTGCATGTACTAAGGACTAGGATTGTAATCATCTTTTAAGCCTAAGAATAGTGGTATTCTTCAAGGTAATATTCCATCTCCAAATCTTTCAACTTTTCATCAGAGACATTCTTCCTATTAATTCCTTTTCTATCCATCCCCATTCTTATGATGATGATTATTCCATTCATTACTGGTTAAGTTTAAGAAAAGCCACATTAAACCACAAATAAGTGATAAAGTAATTCTAAATGGATGGCCTTGGAGAAACTAACTTCTAATTTTCTAACATTTCAAACTAGAGCCGAGATAACATGGCTGTTTCCAATGCCTTAAAGAATAAGTTCCTATATCTACTAAACTTACCATAATCTTCCATACAGCTGCATCTTTCTCAAAAATGCACTACTCAAACTGACTTTCTTGGTACTTCCAATTCTCGTAACTATTCTTGGAAGAATCACAATGTCTCTCTCACAAAACAAGCTTCTAAGAGAACTTATCCACGCCACTAAAGTTGCCTGCTTTAAACATGCAACTATATCTTCCTTAAAAACTGAAAACAAAAACCTTAATCCGACTTTCTTGCTATTTTCAATTCTCGTGATCTTTCTTGGAAGGATCACAAGAAGCTTCTATAAAGTTGAATGTTCAGAGGCGCATTCCGAACTCATTCACACCGCTTCAGTTGTCTGGTTTATATATATTGGGAGGTCGTTCACCTTTGCATGGAGTTTTGAATATCTAAATGTTCAGATCACAGTTTTGTAAAGAAAGTTCTTTTTAGACAAAATTGTTGCTTCAATCTCCTTATGGAAACAGTCCGTTTGAATTCTCTAATTGCCTAAACTCTCCCATAAAGAGAGTTTGTACTAGTCTTTCAACGATGTCAAATCCTTTGTCCAATTATCTGAAACCAGACTTAACTGCTAGGCTCACTCTTACAGGTACTCGACTGGTAAAGTCTGGAATACTTCTTTCCCTATTCCTCACCTAACTTGACTTGCACAAACGTCTTGTGTCTGGGGTCATGTAGTGCTCTAATCTGAAACATGAATTGTACTGATGTTCCCTAAATCTGGTGTACCATATGTAAGCATTTGTCCCTTTCCCATCAGAGATATATATATATATATATATATATATATATATATATATATATATATATATATATATATATATATATATATATATATATATATATATATATATATATATATATATATATATATATATATATATATATATATATATATATATATATATATATATATATATATATATACATACACACACACACACACAAATAGAACCTGATTTAACAGCTGAAAATTTTTCAAGGAAACTGAATCCTGAGCCTTCTTCTTTGAAGTTCAATTTTGAATATACACTCACAAATCCTTTTTTCGGCTCTTCTATATTTGAACTTTCAGTGGACTGAATCTAATAAAGCAATATATATATATATATATATATATATATATATATATATATATATATATATATATATATATATATATATATATATATATATATATATATATATATATATATATATATATATATATATATATATATATATATATATATATATATATATATATATATATATATATATATATATATATATATATATATATATATATATATATATATATATATATATGAGTAAATAATTTCTAAAAATACCCAATCAAACCAGTCATTTGATAGACATATGAAATTTATAAATCTTTAAGTTACCTACAATTGAATTTTAATATAAATTTAATTCATAAATAACTATTAAATTATCCTGTAAAACATCATAAATTAGAAGAATTACAATTAATTAAGCTGAATTAAAAAAGTATCAGAAAAAGAGAAGGAAATTGGATTTCAACCAAGAAAACTCGACAATAAAGACTATTTAAAACAACTATTACTAACCTTCACATCATCCTTTAACGTCTCTGATGTTGGGGGATAATATCTTTTGAATGAAGAAAATGTTTGTAAATCATTCTCCTCCTCTTGTAATCTGTGAAGGTGTATAGATTAAAATGTTTACTTACATTTTTAACATATTACATATTCATCATTATAACAGTCATTACTTACCCATATTTCCTTTTATTATTATTATCCCTATGGCTAGAGTTATTTCTAAAATCCTCATAGTTATCGTTTGAACTTTTAAAATTATCAAAATTATTAAAATTATCGTTGTAATTGTCAAAGTTACCAGAAGTGTGAGATGAGTTATTAAAATTATATTCTTTTCTATTAAATCTGTTTTGATTTGTATTTTCAAAATTATAATTAAATGAAATTTCATTATTTTTTGCTCTACTTAAACTAATATCTTTAGGTTGATTAGCTTGTTCTCTTTCTCTTCTCAAACGATCGAGGAAACTTTCCTTTGCAACTTCAACTTTCAAAACAGAACCTTTGAGCTTTGATCCATTTGTATTTTGCACACCTAAAACAAAAGATTAATAAATCAACACTCTTACGTTATATATGAGAGGAAGTGGAGAAAGAGGAAAAATATTAATTTTCAGAGCATTAAGGTTAAAGGTATACTATTAATAATAATATTTCATTATTACTATTGTATTGTATTCAATGGCAACTGTTACACATTCCCTAAATGTTAACATCAGCTCTGATTTCAACATCTCAATATATATATATATATATATATATATATATATATATATATATATATATATATATATATATATATATATATATATATATATATATATATATATATATATATATATATATATATATATATATATATATATATATATCACAGGTAACATACCATGGTGTTAAAAGCATATACAAATATTTTTATGTAAAATACTTTAAATTACAACTACCAATGAAAATTAAAAGTTGAAATTTTAATTACTCATGCTTACACAGGGTTATTATTAATATTTCTGTAAAGCAAAGTTCTAAATTCCTAATTACTGGGTGGAATACATTTAGAAATATCAATTAATCCATAGTATGTTAGTGTAAACTTATTCATTCACCAACAATATCAACCATTAGACCCACTCCATATCAAATAAGTCACAAGATAGGGGTCAGTCTTGATTCCCTTGTAACGAGGCTCTGAGTCTCTTAGAATAGAGTTAAATAACAAATAGCAGATTATAAGTTGAGTTTCACTCATGTAGTAGCATTATTCCAATCATCCTGGGAACAAGCATTTTTCTCTCTCGCTCTCTCTTAGAGAAATTCGATAATACAACTTACACTTTTTCAGATATGATTTTATCATTGTCTTATTATCAAACTACCTAACTTTCTTTTAAGAGCATCCAAATAATCAACCATCATGTGCCATTCTTTCACATACTTAAATAAGTCTTATTCAACTGAATTCACTGACTCTGGTTCTATGAATGAGAAATGCATTTCTCTCTCATTGCATCTTTTTTACAATCTTGTAAACAGATGGAATAGTGACATTATTCAGATTAACAGTTACATATTTGTAATTTGTATTGACATAAAAATATGATGTCAACCTTTTCTGTGTCAGTAATATTGATTTTTATTTACTCACATGGTAAAATTTGCCAAACATTCAAATACCATGCACCTTTCCTTCTTTTTTAAAAATACTGATCATATTTAACTCGAGTTTCATCATAACACAAATTTTGGGAAACCACTTCACTCTTCACCAACAATACATATATTAATTCATCATTGAAAATTGTCCATCAATAACTGACTCAAGTATTCAACCTTCAATCAACAACAACTCACATGCAATTTTTCAAACACTATGTATCATGCATTTGATTGTAATATCTATGCTTTAAACTCAATGCTATGCCAGGCATCTATTTCCTGGGAATTGAACAACTGTGAAGGAAAGCTGGAATCAACATAAAGGACTAAAATACTTCTTTTTTGAGCTGCCATGGCATCTAATCTCTTCTGATATATATCACTGTTAAATCTACTAATTCCCTTTATTATAATATTTACTATCATCACTCATATCATCAATCTCACAATACAGTACTTATAATAATCTATGTAATTAAACATTCATTGAATAATAATTGCAATATCAAAATTTGACTATGTCTGGAATTCTATCATTGAGGAAAATGCAGTCTTAGGCTAAAGCATTATTATGAAAAATTTTATTGTTCTATATATAGCTATTACGCATTAAAATACCATATAAATACTCATACACTGAAAATATGATATTTACATTTATGGTAATGCAAGTAAGATACTTACAGTGATGAATAAATATGTAAAGAATAAATATACTAAAAATAAAAATAATTAAATAATTCCTTCAAACCCTTTATTAATTACAACTCCCCTCAACACTGATCTGTTTTCCCCTTTCTGCATTAAAGTATAATTATCTTATATATATATATATATATATATATATATATATATATATATATATATATATATATATATATATATATATATATATATATATATATATATATATATATATATATATATATATATATATATATATTCAATTTTTATCTAAAAATTATTTTAAATGGCAATTTTGGAATCAAAGTTTTCTCTCAGTAAAAGGGAGATTTTTATTAACTATTTTTTTATTTTTATTTATTATATATATATATATATATATATATATATATATATATATATATATATATATATATATATATATATATATATATATATATATATATATATATATATATATATATATATATATATATATATATATATATATACCATTAAATAAATTTTTTTTGTCTGATCTAAAATAACCCATATTATAAAATGTAAACAGACGTTCAGTTTAAACTATCAAACTTTTTATTAGACAAAATTTTTTAAAAATTTTTTCTTCACCACCAGTTTATGATAGGTACTAATACTGAATACTAAATAATAGGAATTTAATACTTACATTCATTTAAATTTCTTTGTTCTGCTTCTAAATTCAAATAAGCAAATCGTGAAACTGGATTTCCTTCAATATCTAATTTGTTTTTTATATCAATTTTATTAATGATGCCATAAGAAGAAAATTTTTCCTTTATATCACTTTCTTGAATATCTGCTGTTAAGTTTCCAATAAAAATTCTTGTAGATGGCATTGTGTAAAATATCTGTGTATATATATATATATATATATATATATATATATATATATATTATATATATATATATATATATATATATATATATATAATATATATATATATATATATATATATATATATATATATATATATATATATATATATATATATATATTAAATGACAGGATTTCATAAATTTTCCCCACCTCACCTTTTCTGATTTTAATAAAATTTGGCATAGATGATGGCCTGGGATTTAATAGAAATCACACCAAATTTTAGCTCTGTAGGACCCATACTTTGACTGAAATGGTTCCCATTTGAGACCCCAGCCTGAGACTGTTTCTCTCAACTTTACAAAGAGGCATGTTGAGGCCCCTCTGGTGTAGCTGGATACGGTTGCAGAAGCCCAAAATTGGTCACTCTTATATACTTTTGTCTGTACAATTCAAAAATGGTCTATTTGACTCTAATAAATATTTTGTATTTTTTTGTTTATATTTGGGAAAACTGCAAAGTTGAAAAATCAAACTTCAATGCCTAACAACTTTCAAACTACAAACTGTACAGTTACCAAAATTTTCTGTATGATTTGCAGATATATAGAATTGATTATTAGTGTAAAAGCACAAGTAGTAGCCTTGTGGTCTGGTAGAGAGGACAAATCAGTAAAACTCTGGCCCAGAAATGATCATTCCCATTCTAATTGTGTAACAAACTTTGCAAGAGTTAAACCTCCAGAGAGTTGTTCTCCAAGGTGAAAAGTCTAGCATAGTAATCTGCAAAACACTCTGCTTTCTCCAAATAGTGAAGCAAGAGTTAGCCATTCTGAATGGGAGGAAATATTCAGGGACACAGGCCACAGACATACTCTTTAACAAAGACCAAGTTCTTAAGTTGTTTGTCCCAGGTGACCCTTTTACACTTCAGATGGAATCGCTTGCACCACCAGGCTGCCAACCTCCTGTATGAAAGACCATTACCCCTGATAGGATATCTTTGCCATATAAGCTCTATTCCATTTTTTCAAGATCTCTTCACACTCACAATTCCACCACTTGGCTCCTGGCTTCCTACCAAATTTTCCCCTGGTAAGTGGAAATACTGCCACATCAGAAGTGATCATGCGTAATGTAACTGCTCCTGTCCAATACTCCAGGGTACCATCCCCATTTTACCTGAAAGAGAGGTCTGAATAATGATCTGTCCCCATTTGTTCTGAGATGAATGAAATTTCCATGTGAGAGAGCAGAGTTGCAAAAGGGGCTGCATTTTTTGAATTAGAGTAATGTGCAGGGCTGGGGGGATGATGAAATTTATTTCAGCTCTGGCTCCAGCTCCAGAGTCATTGTCAGATGCGGCTACAGCTCTGGAGCCATTGATTTGAGTGGCTCCTCCAGCTCAGCATTTTTTTTAAAGATTTTCCTAATTCTTATAAGTTGTGTTTAGGTATTACCATCACTCAGAAACATCAGCCCAAATGCAGTTCCACAACAATGGGACTCAAAACCTCATTCTTTTATAATAGTTTTGAGCTGGGCACAATTTTGCTCGCACAATGAAAAGTCCTTTTTTAATCAATACAATTAAATTTATAAAACAAAATGTACTCTTCATCAAAAGAAATAAACAATAATTTAAAAATTTTATTCAAAATAAATTTGTTTTAAAAAGCTGTATGGCTTCAATTAGATCCTCTTTTATTGAGGCTCATAAGTCTGACTGAATTATTCAAAGGGACACACTACTTGTATTGTTGTCATTGAACTTACTGTATAAATAACATTCTGAATTATTTTTGGGTAATGTGAAATCACCTTTAAGGCATTTAGCTTTGATGATCTATCTATTTTTTCTGTAACAGACAAAGAATGAGATATATCAAGCTTAAATTTAGCAATAGGAGACCCTTGTTTACTATCTATTTTTCCTTCAGTCCAACAGCATTTGGCCTTTCAGATCAAAGAACTCTTTATAAGCTGCTTCATCCTCAAAATTTAAAGAGGATGATGAAGTTGAAGGTTCGTTTACATTAAGTTCATTAATTACATTCAGTGCTTGGCATTTTTCACTTCCCTCTTTGTGAGTTGCTGATTGTTTTAAAGTATTATATATTGATCCATTCAAATTGCTATATAAATCAATGCTATCTTTCCTCTACTGAGCTGTACATCAATTCTGCGTAATCCAGTACATAGGATCAATATAAATTGCAGCAAGTAATACTGGAGTCAGTAAAACTATAATTAAGGAGAACTTTCTCTCTTTTTTCACTGACTCTTTAATTGCATCTACAATTGTTCCACCTATCTGAGAAAATGTCAGCATAAGTTTTTGCCACTCTTTATAAAAAGAAGCCATGGAGTTAACTCAGCTGCTTGTAATCTTTTAGTCATTAAGAATGGATGAAGAAGGATTGCTTCAAACCATTATTATACTTCACACCACTGAAAATCAGTGCTCTTTAGTAGTTCAAAATATTTGAAAACTTAATCAACTATATTTATTATAAATTTTGATGTGTTGTGCTTGCGTTTCTGAATGGTTAAAGTATGTGTTGTTATTTCAATATTTGAGTTGGTTAGTTGGACATTTATTGCAAAATAATTTAATCTCTGTCTAATCATTTTTAGAAAAAAAAATTTACCATGGAGCATTTGTTTCAGCACTTTTTTCTGCCTTTCAGCTTCACTTATCAACCACTTCTCTGATATCATGCCTTTCCATAGAAACACCTAATATTTGGCTAATTCTCCACTAATCCAAGAAATGCTGGAGGAAAAGAATTTTAAGGGTACTCCTTCATTTACAACCATTTCGATAATATGCATTTTAAAAGTTTCAGCTGTCATTGACATCACCTTTTGACTTGCTACAAATCTTGAAATAGAAGGTTGTATACATGAAATGTATTGGGCAACTGGTGTAACCTTACGTTGGTTTTCTTCTTCTATTTTAAAGACAAAGATATTGTCTTTGCAAATGGTATTTTAAGTTAGATGTCTTATATGGGATATGAATAAAGTTTAAGTAAAGCAAAATAAAATCAGGAACTATGGACAGAAAATTTTTCACAATTCACAGTGAGAAGTATCGAATTACAATAAAAATTAAAAAGAATGAATAAAATAAAATAATGAATGCTAATATGATAGCAGAATATATTCGGAACTGGAATCTGATTTTTTGAGCTCCAGCTCTAGTTCCACCCACAATCCTAGAAATGGCTCAGGCTCCAGCTAAACCAAAATCTTTCAGCTCCACAGCTCTGACTCCCCAGCCCTGGTAATGTGGATAGGATAATTAATGGTCACTACCCAAATATGGACCCACTGAAACATCAGCAGTGAGAAAGATACCACTCCCTATGACTAAGTCAAGAGTGGAGACCCTGCCACTATAAGGATCTATATTGAGAAGTATACTAGCAAACCTTTATGCCATAATAAAGAAGCCCTTCAATATCTTCTTCAAATTGTTCATGTTCACAGGAGGTAAGTGAACTGGAAAGGAGCAAAGGTTGAACTTCTCAAAGATACTTTTAAATAAATTGATTAATAAAAAAAATTCCTATTTTTAAATGTTACAAGGAATATATTTTAAATTTTTTTTTTTTTTTAGTAATTTTTTGATATTGAAATAAAGTACTCAGATTTCGGACCTTTAATTAAATTATTTCCAATTCTCTTGAAAATTTGCATGAAAGCTTCTTATCGGGAATAGCAATGGAATGGGGGCACAAGACAAGCGCATGTATATCTTTTAAAATAATATTCTTCCCTTATAAACTTATATATATATATATATATATATATATATATATATATATATATATATATATATATATATATATATATATATATATATATATATATATATATATATATATATATATATATACTTAATATACATATATATATATATATATATATATATATATATATATATATATATATATATATATATATATATATATATATATATATATATATATATATATATATATATATATATATATATATATATATATAGTCTTGAATCCAATTTACCAACATTGTAAAAAGGATATTGAAAGGATTATACATCTTTGAATAATACAATACTTTGAATAAGATGACATGTAACACCATATTGAAAAAAAAAAAAAAAAATATTATTCAATTGAAATTTTTTAAAATGATTTTGTTTTTGTTATTCGCTGATAAACTGAAAAAACTCATATTATGATAATTTCTACGTAGGTAGGCTGAGAAGAAAAAAAAATGGTAATTGTAGCATTCACAGTAGTGGATTTTTACGTATGAGACCAGATTGCTGAAAATAACTACGTACCTAAGCATTGCAAGTTTGATTGGAACTACGTATTCATGAGTTGTGAGTTAGACAAACTATGCATACAAGTCGCAAACAAATTATATCTATTTCTGAGGATAATAATTATATATATTTCTTTACCTGCACAATTATGGCTTGTATAAATGACTAATTGCAACCTATAAATAATAAATTACTTTTTTTTTTTCAAATATTCATTTAAAAAGAAATTCAGTAATATGGCTACGCAGTTGGAGTTTCATACTGCCATATCTTGAAACACCAGCTCTTACATCATGCCACAAATGTTCTATGAGTTGCGTGTTTACCCCAGTATCCGGGTTAATGAAATAGAGTGATTAACTATTATTTATTGAAAGCCTTCATTTTGAATCATTTTGAAGGCAATTATAAGCCTTCCAATAATCATTAATAATTGTTATACCTGGTATATATATATATATATATATATATATATATATATATATATATATATATATATATATATATATATATATATATATATATATATATATATATATATATATATATTAGTAGGAATATTAGAGAGAGGGAGAGAAGCAATACATAAAATATTACATGGAAAACTTAACAAGCAGTGATTAAGTCTATTTGCTGGTCGTTTGCATAGTTTTACACTTTAAAGTCCAAGTTAGGTTGTCGAACTAGTTTGTTAGATCTAACAAACTAATTTGACTTAACATAACCTGGATTTAAGGGGTAAAACTACGCCTAATGGACAGCAAATAGACCTAACCTACCCAAACACCACTCTTTGCTAACTAGGCTAAGGGCCAACTCCCATATATATATATATATATATATATATATATATATATATATATATATATATATATATATATATATATATATATATATATATATATATATATATATATATCATTATTATTATTATTAAATTTTTAATTTTTGCAATGACAATGATCCAGCAACCTTGTCATATTAGAAATTCGTAGGCTATGTTGTTAATTTCAAATAGCGTAGTTCCAGTCAAAATCCGTGTGCTAAAATCCATGTGCTAACTTCACGCGCATCCTGGTCTGGTACGAAAATATTTACTACTGTGAACGCTACATTCACCACAAAAAAATTTAAAAAATTGTAGTTCCACTATTAATAACTACCAAGGATACT
>SEYY01024467.1:67500-72379 GCA_009176605.1 Armadillidium nasatum | reverse complement strand
TATATATATATATATATATATATATATATATATATATATATATATATATATATATATATATATATATATATATATATTAGTGATGGATCGGATGTCATATTTTCCAATTTGCGGATGCGGATGCGGATGCGGATGCGGATGTTGAATTTTGGAGAAGTGCGGATGCGGATGCGGATGCGGATGTTGAATTTTCGAAAGTGCGGATGCGGATGCGGATGCGGATGTTGAATTTTCGAAAGTGCGGATGCGGATGCGGATGCGGATGTTGAATTTTCGAAAAGTTCGGATGCGGATGCGGATGCGGATGTTAATTTTGATGAGGATGCGGATGCGGATGCGGATGTTAATTTTGATGCGGATGCGGATGCGGATGTATATATATATATATATATATATATATATATATATATATATATATATATATATATATATATATATATATATATATATATATATATATATATATATATATATATATATATATATATATATATATATATATATATATATATATATATATATATTTCACTATCACCTTTCCCACTTTCGTGAGGTGGTGCCCGCCACAATTCCCTTACAAACATAACTATTCTTACCTTTCAACGCTTTCACCACCTCCCTCCATCTCTGTCTCCACAAATCTTCTACCCTCGTCTAAACTCAAATTCCTTCCATCAAAATCACTCTCACTCCATCCATCCATCTCCACTTCGGCCTTCCCCTCCCCCTACCCTTCCCCTATCTACATCGGATCTACGTACCTTGCCAACCATTCTGTTCTCTTTCATTCTTCACATATGTCCAAACCATTTTAGCACATCCTCCTCCTCTCTATCAATTACACCCTTCTTCCATTTACACATCTCCCTTATTCTTTCATTTCTAATCCTATCAATCCTTCTCAATTTATATATCGCTCTCAAATCTTTCATCTCAAAGACATTGAAACTTTTTCTCGACCGAGCACTTATCGTCTATGTTTCACACACACATACAATACAGAAGGTGAACACATACATTCAAACATTCTTATCTTTATTTCTTTCGAAATTTTTCCTTTCTTCCATACTTTTCTTAGGCCCCCCAATACTTTCATTCCTTCTACCACTCTGTTCTTTATTCCTTTTTCCGTCCCACCCTTACCTTCCACCCAACATTACTAGATATTTGAATTCATTCACCTCCTCAAGTTTCCATTCTCACACTTCTACAAACCAATTCCTCCCTCCACATTTCCTCATCCCCACCTCCAATCCTCATAACTTTATTCTTCGCTGGATTGAATTTCAATCTCGTGTTTGCACATTTCCCTTCAAACTCTCTCACAAGTATTCTCATCTTTTCTCCAGATTCTGCCACCAACACATGCCGCATCATCTGCAAAAAGTAAAACATTCACTTCACATTCACCCTCCATATTTCTCAACGTAATACTCTTCCCTTCTCTCTCCATTTTTCTAAGTAAACCATTCATCAATAGATTAAATAACATGGAGATATTACAAACCCCTGTCTCAATCCCACTCCTATGCTAAACCAATCCGATAGTTCTCTCTTCACCCTCACTCTTGATCTACAATTCGCATATATATATATATATATATATATATATATATATATATATATATATATATATATATATATATATATATATATATATATATATATATATATATATATATATATATATATATATATATATATATATATATATATATTAGTGATGGATCGGATGTCATATTTTCTAATTTGCGGATGCGGATGCGGATGCGGATGTCGAATTTTTGAAAGTGCGGATGCGGATGCGGATGCGGATGTTGAATTTTTGAAAGTGCGGATGCGGATGCGGATGCGGATGTTGAAATTTCCGAAAGTGCGGATGCGGATGCGGATGCGGATGTTGAATTTTCGAAAATGCGGATGCGGATGCGGATGCGGATGTTGATTTTTGTGCGGATGTTCCGCATCCGCGCATGCGGATGCGGATGCGGATGCCATCACTAATATATATATATATATATATATATATATATATATATATATATATAATATATATATATATATAACAATAGTGATAATGCGGTTTTCATCCTTTATTAACAGGTAATCTGGAAGATCTTCAGAAGATCATGTTTCTAAGCATTGCTTTTCTATCACCTATCGGTGCCGAAACATCAATATACATATATACTTATATATATATATATATATATATATATATATATATATATATATATATATATATATATATATATATATATATATATATATATATATATATATATATATATATATATATATATATATATATATATATATATATATATATATTAGGGATGGAGCGATACCAAAATTTTTACCGATACCGATACCTAAAAATTACCAGATACCGATACCGATACCGTTATATATCGGTATATATGCCATACTACTACCGATACCGATACTTTACTCTTATCCAAAATTTTTGCCGATACCGATTACCGATACTGAAAAGGCCGATACCGATACCGATACCGGTATCAATACGATAATGCCGATACCGATACCGATACCGATACTTCACTCCATACCATTATATATTATATATATATATATATATATATATATATATATATATATATATATATATATATATATATATATATATATATATATATATATATATATATATATATATATATATATATATATATATATATATATATATATATATATATATATATATATATATATATATATATATATATATATATATATATATATATATATATATATATATATATATATATATATATATATATATATATATATATATATATATATATATATATATATATATATATATATATATATATAAAGAAATAAAAATTTCTTTTGTAGATATGACATGAGTCTGATTAAATTTATAGTAAATAAACACATTTCTTTTTCCCTTTGAATAAAACGAAATAGCGCTTCATAAACATCGCTCGGCACCATAATGGGAAGCGGAGTCCTTTTCTTGCTTCACTGACCTTCCCCAAAGATGTTTAAGTCCAAAACAGATATTTTCAATATTTTATATGAAGTGTTTTAATATATATAATATATATATATATATATATATATATATATATATATATATATATATATATATATATATATATATATATATATATATATATATATATATATATATATATATATATATATATATAGATAGTAAAACACCCCACAGGAAATAAAAACAGAAAATAAAATTGGAGCAAGGCTTTCGAAGGGATAGCCACCCTTCCTCTTTCAGGCTCTAGTTTATTAATAAACTAGAGCCTGAAAGAGGAAGGGTGGCTATCCCTTCGAAAGCCTTGCTCCAATTTTATTTTTCTGTTTTTATTTCCTGTGGGGTGTTTTACTGTCTAAATTTTACACGGTTATAGTGTATATTATATATATATATATATATATATATATATATATATATATATATATATATATATATATATATATATATATATATATATATATATATATATATATATATATATAATATATATATATATATTATATATATATATAATATAATATATATATATATATATATATATATATATATATATATTTATATATATATATATATATATATATATATATATATATATATATATATATATATATATATATATATATATATATATATATATATATATATATATATATATATATATATATATATATATATATATATATATATATATATAATATATATATATATATATATAATATATATATATATATATATATATATATATATATATATATATATATATATATATATATATATATATATATATATATATATATATATATAATATATAGGACAGGGAAAAAAATCCGTGAGAACAGACGTGAACTTTAAAGTAATTAAATTAAATATTGGCATATAAATATATATATATATATATATATATATATATATATATATATATATATATATATATATATATATATATATATATATATATATATATATATATATATATATATATAAAATAGGAAATATATATATATATATATATATATATATATATATATATATATATATATATATATATATATATATATATATATATATATATATATATATATATATATATATATATATATATATATATATATATATATATATATATATATATATATATATATATATATATATATATATATATATATATATATATATAATATATTATATATATATATATATATATATATATATATATATATATATATATATATATATATATATATATATATATATATATATATATATATATATATATATATATATATATATATATATATATATATATATATATATATATATATATATATATATATATATATATATATATATATATATATATATATATATATATATATATCTGAAAAAAAAACAGGAAAAAACAGAATATATATATATAGACAATTTTCTTTTTAGAGATTGCAGAGAAAGATTTTTGAGTTTTAACAACTTACATATCAGCATGATTATGGCTTAAGAGTGGACAATGAACGAAGAGTAATATTTCAACTTAGATATGAATACAAATATAGAATTTTAATAACAGATATTAGGGTAATTTGAAGGGAAAATGAAACTTTTTAAATAAAATTTGAAGAGCTATTTGTTATTTAAATAACTCTGAAACTTTAAAAGCAATAAAGTGAGTCTGGATGTTGTTGACGATTTTGTTTTAAATACAATTAATTAATCCCATAATATATAACATTATTGAATTGCAATGAAAAGATATAATTTTTAATATATCAATAAATAGAATGCTTTTTTTAAAAATTTTTTTTCCTTGATTGTTATATTATAATATATATATATATA
>SEYY01024467.1:55000-57500 GCA_009176605.1 Armadillidium nasatum | reverse complement strand
GTTTTTATTTTTATCGAAGCCTTGTTGGATTTGGTGTAATAAATTGCTTTGAGTGAAAAGATGTCAAAACACTGAAGTAGAAGTCTTTAAGAATTTGCATGAATCTTCCTATTCAGACTTCGAGGAAAGAAACTCAGAAAAGCCATTTAAGTTTTCAAAAGAATAACGTTACACATTTTTAAAACAGGAATACTCGATAAAAGTTTAGGTAAGGTTCTTCAGTGTCTTCTTTTTTCTTCTTAGGCAATTGTTTTAAATTTTGTTATTATTTCTTTATGATTTATTTATTTTACTATTTAAAATACTGACAATTTCAAAATACTTTAATTTTAGAATTGATTGAACTTTTTTGGTACTCACAGAGCACCATATATATATATATATATATATATATATATATATATATATATATATATATATATATATATATATATATATATATATATATATATATATATATATATATATATATATAATATATATATTATATTATATATTTTTTTATATTATTTGATGCCTTTATAAGATTGAAATGAAGTATTGGAGAAAAAATAAAGCAAAGAACAAAAATTTTGAAATAAAAAAAATAAAAATAAAAATAAAAAGGAAGAAAAAAAAAACGTAGAGAAAACTCAGATATAAAGAATAATGAAAAAAAATTAGTTTAAAATAAAAAAGGTGCAAAAGAGAATATTATAGAAATACGTAGGAAAAAAATAAATACAAAAAAGAAGAAAACCAATAAATGATACCAAGTGTGATACCATACGTAAATCAAGTTAAAAGAAAAAGATATAGAGTTAATAACACTACCTCACATCATGAAAGAAAAGACAATATACTTTGCACTTACATTTTTAAACATAAACGTCTTCATTTTCACTTAAATTATTGACCCTTACCACTGATAATACTCACTCTAGACATTGATCTCCGAAACCGAATATGTCCCATTCGAACCTTTAAAAAAAATTTCCTCTCGTTTTCCCGGACATTTGGAGCGTTAAGTGTAAGTGTTTTTGCACAACTTTCAAAGCTATTTATGGCTTTTAAAGGTCATTTTAAAGTCTACAATATTTATGAACACGAAATAGGGCCACATCTCCTATATTTAATTACGAATTTAAGAGAATATAAGCCAAAATTTTATGTCTCTTTACTTTTTCCCTAAAGCGTTCGAATGGCATTAATATTCATTATTAGGATCGTAAAGTAGCATTTTTTATTACGCTCTAACAGCATCTAATGTATAATTTCTCATCCACAAATTCATGATATATATATATATATATATATATATATATATATATATATATATATATATATATATATATATATATATATATATATATATATATATATATATATATATATATATATATATATATATATATATATATATATATATATATATATATATATATATATATATATATATTCAATAAAGTTGGACTCCCATACCTCTAAAAAAAAGCTTTCGAATCATCCAATAGGAAACAAGTTTTTCTTATGACGTAGCAGGCATTCATCAGAGGAAGGAGTTGGGCATAGAGAGAGGACTTCGGCATCTGACATACCCGGGTAGAGATTCGCGTCTCGAAGGAATATTTATTTACTAATTGATATTATAATAACAACTAATTATTATTTGAAGATTTTAATAGTAAGACTATTCCGTGCCATAATAGACAAAAAGAACCCTATAACCGTGTATTGTTTTATACAATTAAAACCCCACAGGAAATTAAAACACAAATTTTGAAAACAGAGCGAGGCTTTCGAAGGAGCAACCGTCCTTCCTCTTTCAGGCTCAAATTTAATACTGAGTATTAAATTTGAGGCTGAAAGAGGAAGGACGGTTGCTCCTTCGAAAGCCTCGCTCTGTTTTTAAAATTTGCATTTTAATTTCCCGTGGGGTTTTAACCATACCATTATATATATTTGTGCCCTATTGGAGGATTATAATAATTTGCCTGAAGCATTGTTGCTTTATTTGTCATTGTTAAGTGTCCCTTTCATACCATTTAAGGCCAAATTTGTCTGTGGTATTTTATACGTTTATTTATAATAGTCTTATATATATATAACATATATAATATATATATATTATATATATATATATATATATATATATATATATATATATATATATATATATATATATATATATATATATATATATATATATATATATATATATATATATATATATATATATAATAAATATGCTTCATTACCATTAGGTTTATTAGGTTAGGTTAGGTTAGGTTAGGTTAGATTAAATTAACACGTAAAAAATTGTTTAAAAAAATAATTATTAAAAGCTGAAGCCAGAAGCATCACTTTTAATAAATCCAATTGATCCGAGGTTATAGTTGCAAGACATAAATTATATCATTTACTATCCTGTTGTGTTTTTTTTTTTTTTATTTTTTATGGATTCAATATTTACAGGGTGAATCGGGAAGAGCGGCGACTCCCCTGCTTGGCCTCAACCTCC
>SEYY01024467.1:35000-50000 GCA_009176605.1 Armadillidium nasatum | reverse complement strand
GCGACTATTGCTACTACTGATACTACTATACTACTACTACTACTACTAATAATAATAATAATAATAATAATAATAATAATAATAATAATAATAATAATAATAATAATAATAATAATAATAATAATAATAATAATAATAATAATAATAATAAATAATAATAATAATAATAATATAATAATAATAATAATAATAATAATAATAATAATAATAATAATAATAATAATAATAATAATAATAATAATAATAATAATAATAATAATAATAATAATAATAATAATAATACAATAATAAACTAATAATATATATAATAATAATAATAATAATAATAATAATAATAATAATAATAATAATAATAATAATAATAATATAATAATAATAATAATAATAATAATAATAATAATAATAATAATAATAATAATAATAATAATAATATAATAATAATAATAATAATAATAATAATAATAATAAATAATAATAATAATAATAATAATAATAATAATAATAATAATAATAATAATAATAATAATAATAATAATAATAATAATATTGCGAAACCGGAAGTTTGCGATGATAGAAACAACCGAATGACACACATCTGACACCGAGATAGAAAGCCTAAAAGCCTATTTGGGTCACTTGTCCTTGCCTTGATAAAATATTTTGATCTTCGTCATCCCTCCGGTGTCCCTCACGGCCTGATTTTAGGTCCTCATTCATTTTCTTATCATTTTTTCGAAGCCTAGTTCCTTCCTTTCGGGTGACAGTCGAAAAGTCGAACGATTTGGACAAGTGTTAAATAAAAATGATTTCAAATTAAAATTGTGCTTTGATATTTTTTTTTTTGGTTTATTTCCTGTATTTACTAAAAAAAAATTATTTAGAGAAATAAAAATGAGATTGATATCAAATATATTTATATATTTTATAAAAGAATTTATATTAACTTTATTAAATTTAAATCAAATCTAAAGTGTTTTGATTGATTAGTATACGGAATAATTGAGATTTTTTTTTTCGACTTCATTTTTTCAATATGGATCGAATATTGATTGGGATTTCAATGTTATTTCTTATAATAAATCTAATAATCAATAAGTGTGGTAAGTTCTTTTTACATTTAACATGCAAAGTTAGATTTTAATGGGAGTTACAAACCAATTATTAAGTACTGTTTATAATCATTAGAAGACACTTCATAAATTTAATATTACTTATATATATATATATATATATATATATATATATATATATATATATATATATATATATATATATATATATATATATATATATATATATATATATATATATATATATATATATATATATATATATATATATATATATATATATATATATATATATATATATATATATATATATATATATATATATATATATATATATATATATATATATATATATATATATATATATATATATATATATATATATATATATAGTAGGGAATTTGAAGACCAAGTGTTCACACTGAGATTGATTACCGAAAAATTGCATGAAAAGATAAAACGTAGTATGTATGTTTTCTGGATTTGGAAAAAGCACACGATAGAGTTCACAGGAGGAAGTTGTTTCGAAAAACTAATGGAAAGGGGGTTGAAAGGAAAATTACCGAAGGTGATCCAAGCAATTGTAAATTGTAAATCAAGATTGAGGGTGAAGAGGGAACTTTCAGATTGGTTTAGCATAGGAGTGGAATTGAGACAAGGGTGCGTAATGTTCACTATGGTTATGTAATCTATTGATGGATGGTGTAGTTAGGAGAAATGGAGAGAGAAGAGAAGGGAGTTTGGGTTGAGAAATATGGAGGGTGAATGGGATGTGAACGTTTTACTTTTTTTGCAGATGATGCGGTGCTGGTTGCAGATTCTAGAGAAAAGTTGAGAATGCTGGTGAGAGAGTTTGAGTGGAAATGTGCGAACATGAGATTGAAAGTGAATCCAGAGAAAAGTTAAGTTATGAGGATTGGAGGTGGAGATGAGGAGATGTGGAGGGAGGAATAGGGGTGTAAAAATAGGGGAAGGAAACTGAGGAGGTGGATGAATTCAAATATCCAGGAATGTTGGTGAAAGGTAAAGGGGGACGGAAAAAGATTTAAAGAATAGAATGGTAGAGGGAATGAAAGTGATGGGGGGTCTAAGAGAAAGTATAAAAGAAAGGAAAAATTTTGAAACAAATAAAGATAAGTATGTTTGAATGTATATGTTTGCCTTCTGTAATGTATGGGTGTCAAACATGGATGATAAATGGTAGGGTGAGGAAAAGTTGGAATGTCTTTGAGATGAAGGGTTTAAGAGCGATATGTAAATTGAGAAGGATTGATAGGATTAGAAACGAAAGAGTTGGGGTGATGTGTTGATGGAAGAGGGGTGTAGTATATAGAGCAGAGGAGGGTTTGCTAAAATGGTTTGGACATACGTGTAGAATGAAAGAAGACAGGATGGTGGGAAAGGTACTTAGATCCGAGGTGGATGGGAGTAAGGGAGTGGAAGTGGAGATGGATGGATGGAGCGAGAGAAATTTTGGATAGAAGGAATTTGAGTTTAGAAGAGGGTAAAAGACTCGCGAAGGACAGAGTGAAATGGAGGGCTGTGGTGAAAGGAGATGAAAGGTAGGAATTGGTATATTTGTGAAGGAATTGTGGAAGACACTACCCCATGAAAGTGGGAAAGGTGATAAGCGAAATAAAATAATATATATATATATATATATATATATATATATATATATATATATATATATATATATATATATATATATATATATATATATATATATATATATATATATATATATATATATATACACTTTTCTGAACTGTTAATTACGTCAAATATACTTTCAAAGAAAAATAATTTGAGATCATTTAAGACACTTTTGGCAAATTATCATCATGCATTTTGAGCTGCCATTCATAAAGCACAATAAATCATTCCTTAGTTTAAAATTATTATTATTATTATTATTTTTATTCGTAAGTCGAAAGAATGATTTTTGATCATTTTTATTAATTAAAGAGTCAATGTATCAATTTTGAGTTTGATTTCTTTTACTTGGTTTCGTCATTCATTATTTAATAATTTTAGGGTATTTTTTTTTTTTTATTTCTCTATTTATTTATTTTTTAATTTTTTTTCTTATTTCTTATTTTTATTTTTTTTTATTTTTTATATATTTATTGTTATTTCGTAAAGTGTTATTTCAGAAGAGGTGGTATTTAATTCGTAGCTTTTTGTATTGAATTTTACCTACTAAGAAAACTAAACAAAGAACGTTATACTTATATATGAATACGTGTATTTTTATAGTGTGTGTATGTGCTTGAGTGTGTGTGTGTGTGTATGTGTGTGTATTTACATGCATAACGTAAACGAGTGCCTGATCGACCAATGGAATTGTCTTATATGGTTTTTTTGGCTTATTTGAAATGACTAACTTTAACCCTATATGGTTCATCTTCTTGTTGTCTCTGTTGTCTCTTCTCAGCGAAGATATCACTACAGTGTTCTTCATACCTGGATTGCGGAAGTGTTTCGAGGTTTCCCTGAGGATTTTTAAATTTAATTTCTCTTTCGGTAGCCTTATGTCATTATTTCTTTTCAATTAGATCTATAGAAAGTGTTATAGGACATTATTTGTCCTTTATAAATGTAGACATTAATGTTTCACATAATTCGGTCCCAATTTTTACCTTCATTAACCTATACAGTTTTGCTCACCTATCAAAGCTTATCCGGACGAATTCACCTTTAACATCCAGATCAATCTGTAATGCAAGAACTATAGAGTTGGCTTTGGGAAAGAGTGTCTCTGTTCATTCTTTTGCATCAATCTGAAATTCAATAAACTACATACTAGTTATCAAAGATTTGGTTGATCTTTCATTTCAACCAGTCCACAACCACACTTTAACCCCTTCTTCGAAAATACTCCACAATCTGGTTTCATTTTAATGCTTGTTTTTATTACCACTGATAACTTTGAAAAGAAAGAATCATGGTTTTCTTGCTTTAAAGCAAATTTTAAAAGCATCTTCAAAATTTTTTAGAAGCATCACAGCTGTTAACGCTGATAAAGAACTTCATTTATTCTGTGAGACTGTAGGAAAAACTTAATATTACTGGTTAATACACTTTCCGGAAGCCTAGAGCTTTTCGCTTCATAATGTCGCACGCATTCAGTAACCCTCCCCATTTTTTCTGTCAAATGAATGATAATGCCATCACACTCTACTTATATTTCAGTTATTATAACTGAAGATTGTTTTTCTGAACTCGTAGTCTTATGCCTTTTAATCTGATAATAATTCGTTGAGCTCGACTTTCAAATATTCTCACTCATTCATTCTCTTTCTCTCTCTCTCTCTCTCTCTCTCTCTCTCTCTCTCTCTCTCTCTCTCTCTCTCTCTCTCTCTCTCTCTCTCTCTCTCTCTCTCTCTCTCTCTCTCTCTCAGACAGAATTGTTAATAGCATTGTATCATTTAGCTAAGTTTAACACACGGAACAGTATTTGATTGGCAATTAAGAATGATCTGCTTTGAACTTTATTGACCCTTAATTGATCTGAGATGAAATCGAGTTATTTCATATTATATATATATATATATATATATATATATATATATATATATATATATATATATATATATATATATATATATATATATATATATATATATATATATATATATATATATATATATATATATATATATATATATATATATATATATATATATATATATATATATATATATATATATATATATATATATATATATATATATATATATATATATATATATATATATATATATATATATATATATATATATATATATATATATATATATATATATATATATATATATATATATATATATATATAAGGGTAAAATTATTAAAAGCTGTTTCGAATTAAATGAATTTAAGCCTTGATCTTATCGCAAATATGCGATAAACGATGTTTGTGAGCGTTCTTAAACTTGCTTTTTATTGTCTTCATTTGCTCTTATTATTTTTCCTTTTCTTAGCTTACCTATTGGTTATATATACATTTGCGTGTGTACGTTTTTTAGTTTTTTTTATTTATGTACTGTATGTATGTATGTATGTATGTATGTATGTATGTATGTATGTATGTATGTATGTATGTATGTATGTAAATTTATGATTATCTATGCTTATACTTCTCTCTTATCTCTCTCTCTCTCTCTCTCTCTCTCTCTCTATATTATATAATATATATATATATATATATATATATATATATATATATATATATATATATATATATATATATATATATATATATATATATATATATATATATATATATATATATATATATATATATATTGCCTCCTCTGGTGGCAAAGGTAAGAAGAGGCCTATAAGTTTCCACCAGAGTTGGGGGATTTTTAAAATCAGTGTCCAGTTAAATTGCAACATGTCACGATACACGGCGTTTGAAAGTGTGCAGGTCAAAGAAAAGTCAAAAAATAGAAAAGGGGAGTGTGTTCCGGACTTTACCAGTAGAGTACATTAAAGATTAAGCATAAATGTTAAGTCTGGGGTTAGAGAGTTGGACATGGCCTTTCTCAAAGGAGAGGTATCCGACGGGAAAGTTCACAAGAGCAGTGTTCGTTGTAATAGTGATAGTATAAAGAGAGTGACACAATAACTCGAGTGGGAGAAAGAAACTGCAGAGATTTGGTGAGAACGAAGAAGTTATTAACTATAAGACTATAAGCCCTGCACTCCACCTTTTCAAGGAGAGATGTATGAGTGGAACCACCCTAGATGTGTGAGGCAAACTCCATAAAGGGGTAATACATCTATAAAAAACAAGTGACTGAGGTGGCGTGAAGAAATTCTGAAAGCGCCTCAGAACTCCCAACCTCTTAGAAGCTTGTTAAGAGAGAGAGAGAAGAAATGTAATCTTTCCAAGGAAAATCACAAAAAAAAAAAGAAACATCGAGAATATTAAAGACAAATGAAGGTTTGAAATGTGTTGTTTTCGAAGACCATGTCATAGTTGTGTGGAAGGTTGTGTAGGGTAGAGAGAAAGAGGAAGTGAGTTTTTGAGTCATTGAAAACAACCATGTTTTCTCTTCCCCAATTTGAAATATCAGAAAGAACAGAGGTTAGTTGCTCCAAGGCCACCCTCCTTGTGTCAATTAAGTGCTGCTAAAACTACAAACTGAAAAGAGTAATAAAATGTAGAGTCATCGGCAAAGGAATGGACATTTGATGAAGTAATAGAGAGAAGGTTTTTAATGAAAAAGAGAAAAAAGTTGGAGATAGGAAAGATCCCTGAGGAACACCCCTATTAGTAGATTTAAAGGAAGAACGGTGATTGTCTACAACAGCTGTTATAGAACGACCGGAAAGGAAATCAGAGAAAAGAATAGATTCCGAAGAGGGAAGTTTTGATATCTAAGCTTTGTGTCAAACTTTATCGAAAGCTTTCAATATGTCACTATATATATATATATATATATATATATATATATATATATATATATATATATATATATATATATATATATATATATATATATATATATATATATATATATATATATATATATATATATATATATATATATATATATATATATATATATATATATATATATATATATATATATATATATATATATAATATATATATATATATATATATATATATATATATATATATATATATATATATATATATATATATATATATATATATATATATATATATATATATATATATATATATATATATATATATATATTATATATATTATATATATATATAAAATCTTCTGTCTTATATACATAATATTGTATCTTTAATATATGAGAAGAAGAATAAGTAACTGATAAAATATTATATATTATTTAAGTATTATATTATACGTTACATAAGTAACTGATAATATATATTAATATATAACTGATAATATATTAATTTCTGTTCAGCAAAAACACTTTGCCAATTCTTATAAGCAAGAGAGAGAAATAATTGTTTTAAAAATATGCAAATTAATATATGCAAGCTGAATATGAGTTCCTAAGCAAATGTTTAATGAAACAATAAACATACTTGATTTTGTCATAATATTAAATAAAATAAACAGCCGTAACAAAAGATGAATATTATCTTCAAATAAAAGGTGAAGATTTTTCTCTTTTGACTTTTAAACTTATATGAAAAATTTTTTTAATTTTATGAAAGTCGAAAATTAACTAAAAAATCAAGGCTTATTTTGTGATCCTTTTCGTATTAGGCAATTTTTTAATGTGCATGAAATCAAGTTTCCAAAAATCATTAATGTTAATATCCAGTATTTTGCAATCTATGTCGTTTATATGAGAGCTCTAGTATTTATTTCCCTACTGAGATAGAGGGAGAAGGGGAGAGGGAGAAGGGGAGAGCGGGTGGGGGAGGGAGGGGAGAGGGAGGGTTTAAGACAGAAATAGGAAACTGAAAAGGTCAATTTCATGTTTTAAAGTGAAATATCTATTTCCAAAGACTTGGATTTTACCAGAAAGAAATAAAGCAAAAAGAAAAAAAGAAACAAAAAAAATTATTATCATTAAATTTTCCTTACAATTTGTGCTATTAAAGATGAGTAGATAAGTAAATATCTAAAAATAATTTCTCATCTTGAAATTCTTAAAACTTAAAAAAGTATCACTTAAGTTTCCTTAAATAAGAAAATGACGTTTTTCCAAAAGAAATGTTGCTTCTTTTTATCATTCAAGACTTCTTCTTTCACTTATATATATATATATATATATATATATATATATATATATATATATATATATATATATATATATATATATATATATATATATATATATATATATATATATATATATATATATATATATATATATATATATATATATATATATATAATCTCCTTTGGTGGGCAAAGGTGAGAAGCCTACCAAATTTCACCAGAGTTGGGGAAATACATAAAATCTAGTCATTAATGGCCGATATGTCCCAGTATATGGCGTCTAAAAGTTTGCAAGTCAAAGGAAGTTGGGAAAACAGATAAAGGGAGTGTGTTCCAGACTGTACCAGTAGAGTACATGTAAGATTGCGCATAGCGGTTAAGTTTGGGGTTGGAGAGTTGGGCAGAGAAAGAATGAGATTGTGTAGAAAGACGTGACACACGAGCTCTTCTCATTGGAGGGGGTATGCGACTAGAGAGTTGAGAAGAGCAGTGTCCATTGTAATATCGAGAGTACAGAGAGAGTGACGCAAAAATTCGACGGGGAGAAAGAGTTTTGAGAGAGTTAATAAGAACAAAAGCTTTTATAAGACGAAAAGCACTTGACTCCACCTTTTCGAGAAAAGCCATATGTGTTGACCACCACAGATGTGTGAGGCGTACTCCATACAGGGACGGACAACACCCACATAAAGAGCAAGCAACTGGGATGGCATAAAATAAATCACGAAGGTGCTTCAGAACTCCCAACTTGAAAGAAACTTTTTTAGAAAAAGAAGTAATGTGATACTTCCAAAAAAGATCACAAGAAAAGAACACCGAGAATATTGAGGACAGGCGAAGGATTGAGTTGAGTGCTTTCGTAGAATGTGTCAAATTTATGTGAATTTTGTCGAGTATAGAGATGGAGGAATTGAGTTTTTGAGGCATTAAAAACGACCATGTTTTCTCTCCCTCAGTTCAAAATACGAAAAAGAACAGAGGTTAGTTGTTCCAAGGCCACCCTTCTTGAGTCTATTAACAACTGTTGGGAGGGGCGTCTTTCAAACTGAAAGAAATAACGAAGGATACAGTCATCAGCACAGGAGTGGATAGGTGATAAAGTAATAGAGAGAAGGTCATTAATGAAAAGTAGAAAAAGAGTTGGGGATAGCGCAGATCCTTGAGGAACATCACTATTTATAGATTTATAGGATAAATGGATTCCGTCTACAACAGCTGCTAGAGAACGACCAGAAAAGAAATTCGAGAGGTCACTGAGTGAAAGACAGATTCCGAAAAGGGAAGTTTAGAAATCAAAGCTTTGTGACAGACTCTATCGAAAGCTTTCGATATGTCCAGCGCTACTGCGAAAGATTCGCAGAACTAAGAAGAACGGAGGACCAACAGTTAGAGAGAAGCGAAAGAAGATCATCATTAGAGTGCTCTTCACAAGAGCAATACTCATGATCAGATAAAATTAGAAGAATTGATGTGCTTTAAATCTTCCAGTTATGGAAAGATTAGGTAACTTTAGAAAGAAAGGAGGTTAAAGAAATGGGACGGTAGTTAGAGGGTTGAGAGCGGTTTCCCTTTTTGGCACCGCCTGAATTAGCGCACATTTTCAGCAAAAAAAGAAGGTCGAAGTAGAGTGATAGAGAGGTAATAGTTTACCAAGGCAGAGTGCAACTTCAGATGTACAAGTTTTTAGAACCTCAGGAGGAATACCATCAGGAACATATGATTTCTAAGAGAAATAGCTGCGAAATCGTCTAAGGTAGAGTTAGAGGCCAAAGTTTGAGTGAAGGGTTCAGCTTTAGTAGAAGGTAAAACTGCAGTTGTGACATCAGAAGGTTCTAGAGGAGGGAAAGAGGAAGAAGCAAAATTAGAGTTGTCATTTTTTTTGGCAAAATGCCAGAAATGGTAGAGGAAGAAGAATCATAAAGATTATTGCGTTTACGACGGAGGAACAAGTTTTTGGTGTCACGAAGGATAGGTTTTTCACGATTCCGGGATATGTTGGATGATTTTGAGGTTTGAAGATAATGGTAATCCCTCCTGATCATTATTTCCTTAGTAAAGGAGTTTGAAGACGACTGTAGTCCCAGAAGGCAGCATCCCTGCGAGGGAGAGCACGAGAACAAGCAGAGTTATACCAAAGTTTGTTAGGTTTAATAGAAGGGAAAGAATATGGAATTACGCTTCCAAGCCAGAGTGAATCACCTTGGTTATGCTCTCAGCACATTCCGAGGTACCCCTCCTACGGAAGCAGTAATCATTCTAATGGAGATCAGAAAAGAACAATAGCAAGTTAGAAAAGTTAGCATCAACGAATTGCCAGAAACGTCTCCTCGCTGAAAGCGTGGGCAGTCCCTACGAAAGACTTGAAGGGTCAAAGCAAGAAACAGAGATAAGGTGATCGGATGAACACTTAGGAGGAAACAGTTTAACAGAATTAGGAGAAATATAAGAGACTAAGAAATGATCAAGTGTGTTGTGTTCATCACAAGATGGTCAGGGATACGGGTAAGGAGTTTCACCAACTGCTCAAGGTTGTTCTGGATATTAAAGAGGTAGAAGAGTATACCAGCTAGATTATAAGAACTAGTTAAAAGACATTGGTGGAGGTGAACATTAAAATCACCTAAAATGATGATTTCAGAGAAAGGAGAAGAATGTGCTCCATTTTGAAGTTTAAATAGTCGAAGAATTTTTTATAATCAGTAGAATTATGAGATTAATGGACAGAACAAATAGATTTAGTTGAATAATTGCAAGAGAATTGAAGCCAAGAAGTAGATGATTCAGAAGACTCCAATCAGAGACACGAGGAAAAACAATATTTGTTGAGCACATGCGCAGCATCTGCCTTTGGCTGAAAATTGAGAATAGAGACAATAGCAGGTAACAGAATAAGGTTTGCTGTCAGCGCATCCAAGCACTTGAGTTTTAGTTATGAAGAGGAGTTGAGGTTTAGTAGAAGAGAGGTGGCGTTCAACAAATGGGAAATTAGAAAAAAAGACCCCAGATGTTACAGAAATTAATGAAAAAAGAAGATCGTGCACGGGGGAAGAGGGAAGTGAGTTCTTGGTGGTTCCATCCCCAACATCGGAGGCCACCAACTCCCAAGTGATAATGTGGTGAGGGTGGATGGGAACGTTCTTTGGGTGCCGCCCCTCTAAGCATCTCAGAGGCAGCTTTATATATATATATATATATATATATATATATATATATATATATATATATATATATATATATATATATATATATATATATATATATATATATATATATATATATATATATATATATATATATATATATATATATATATATATATATATATATATATATATATATATATATATATATATATATATATATATATATATATATATATATATATATATATATATATATATATATATATATCACCCATGGTGGGGAGAGACCAAATGTCTACATAGAAATGACCAGAGTTGGAGAAAGCCATTTTCATATTAAATTCAAATTAATTTTAAGAACAATATAAACAGATGCATGACGTCAGAATAGGTTCAAGTCAGAGGAATTGGGAAACAGAAAAAGAAGAATTTTACGGGCTTTACAGGTAGAGCGAGTATGAGAATGAAAATAACGATTTAGTTTTGGACCAGAGAAATAGAAGAAAGACAAAACATTGTGGTAGATATATTTAAAAGAGGAAGTATGAAACTAATGAATTCTGATGAGCAATGTCCTCTGCAATAGCAATAAGAGAAGTTTAAGCAGAAGGAACCAAAAATTCGACTGCCAGAAATGGATTGGAAAGAATTAGTGAGAGTAGAAGAGTAGAAAAGATTAAAAGCAATAGAATCCAACCTTTCAGGTAGAACCATCACAAATAAGTTATCCAAACTAAATGCTTAAGCGAATTACACTCATATACAGAGAAAGCAACAAGAATGGAGTGATGAAAATGATTTCTAACCTCTTTCAAGCATGTTCGGTGAGCAAACAATGGGATCCTTCCAAGAAAGATCACGAGACAATGAAAAATCAAGAACTTTAAAGGAGAGGAGTATTGGCTTAAGTTGTGTTCTTTTCAAAGATATTGAAGCTATGTAGAAGATTATATCGAGTAGATGGAAGAAGAAACTGAGTTTCTGGAACACTGTAAACAATCAGAAGTATATATATATATATATATATATATATATATATATATATATATATATATATATATATATATATATATATATATATATATATATATATATATATATATATATATATATATATATATATATATATATATATATATATATATATATATATATATATATATATATATATATATATATATATATATATATATATATATATATATATATATATATATATATATATATATATATATATATATATATATATATATATATATATATATATATATATATATATATATATATATATATATATATATATATATATATATATATATATATATATATATATATATATATATATATATATATATATATATTTTTTTTTTTTTTTTATTTTTTATTATTTTTTTATTTTATATATAATTATATATTATTATTTTCCTTAAATTCAAGATGTAATATATTTCTTTTATATGTAATCACGATTTCATATATTTAAAATTTTATCCATATAAATTAAAGAAAAAAAAGCCAAGAAATTTTTAAAGTAATTTGTGGAAAACTTTTATTCTACGACATTTTTATTTAACATTTTTTTAACAATATTATCATAAATTATTTTACCGCTAGCAAACAATTATCTACATAAATTTTACCTTATTATTATTATTATTATTATTATTATTATTATTATTATTATTATTATTATTATTATTGATTGAACCGTTACTCAGTGTTGATGATTTATTTCACAGGTAATTGGCACAAAATTTTAAATTCGAAATTTATATCTTAAAATTTTTATTATAATTATTATTATTATTATTATTATTATTATTATTATTATTATTATTATTATTATTATTATTATTATTATTATTATTATTATTATTAGCATTGTTATTATCAGTAGTTGCAATGGTGTAAGAAAGTAGTGCTACTATTATTATTATTACTAATATTCTTACCATTTGTATACTTATTATTATTTTCATTGTATATATATATTATTGATTATTATTATTTCTATTATTATTATCATTATTATTATTATTATTATTATTATTATTATTATATTATTATTATTATTATTATTATTATTATTATTATTATTATTATTATTATTATTATTATTATTATTATTATTATTATTATTATTATTATTATTATTATATTATTATTATTATTATTATTATTATATATTATTATTATTATTATTATTATTTATTATTATTATTATTATTATTATTATTTTATTATTATTATTATTATTATTATTATTTTTTTTTTTTTTTTTTTTTTTTTTTTTTTTTTTTTTTTTTTTTTTTTTTATCATTATTATTAATATCAATTTTGTTACGTTATTAATATTAGTTCATATTATTTATCCTATTTTCTTTAAATGAATTAAAAGGTTATATTTGGGTGAATCATTGGGCTCAAAGGAAATCACAGATTTCGCCTAGCAGTTCCTCTTCAAAGCACTGAATAATAACATCGTTATTATTGGATTTAAAAGGGAAGAACCTGCTATGAAATTGTAAACCTGTTAATGTACTTATCTTCTCAATAAAGATATGTAAACTATGAAATATTATTATTATTATTATTATTATTATATTATTAGTTAGTAGTAGTAGTAGTAGTAGTAGTAGTAGTGATTTTTTATTATTATTATTATTATTATTATTATTATTATTATTATTATTATTATTAGATGGAAATCCAGTTCAAAAGAGAGAATCTGCCTGCAAAGAAAGTGAATTTGAATGCAAAGAAGAACATTCATGCATCCCTGATACGTGGGTTTGCGACTACTCCTACGATTGTCACGACAAATCTGACGAGGAAGGTTGTCCAGTATATACAGGTAAGTAAAATAAAAGTTAAATATATAATAATTAATGAAACGTAATTTTGTAAGAGTTTAGATCAAGATATTTTGTTAGTCTCCCACTATGACTAAGATGTAATTTCAAGATACTTTCTCTCTGTCACTAGTTAACTGATTTAAATCTTACAACTTTTTTTCGGAGAACGAAGTCTTTGGATTGAATTCGCTACACTGCAAAAATTGTCCTAACGAATCGTTGGGACATGTGGCAAAAATATCACAACAAATTTTTTTTCAGTTATTTTCTTATTAGAACATAAATTTCTTATGCTTAACATGTCTTTTCTCAATTGAAAATTTTGCTGTAACATTTTTGCCACTTGTACCAACGACTCGTTAGGACGATTTTTGCAGTGCGGAGAGAATTAGTGAGAACGGAAGAGTTTATAAGCCGAAAAGCCCTAGACTCTACCTTTTCAAGGAGAGCTGTATGAGTAGAACAACTCCCACTAGATTTGCCTTGCATACTGCATATATATATATATATATATATATATATATATATATATATATATATATATATATATATATATATATATATATATATATATATATATATATATATATATATATATATATATATATATATATATATATATATATATATATATATATATATATATATATATATATATATATATATATATATATATATATATATATATATATATATATATATATATATATATATAAAACAACAGTAAGTCCGGAAATAAAAGCTTGCAATGAAGATGAGTTTCAGTGTGTTGCTGACGGAATTTGTATATCATCATCGTGGGTCTGTGACAAAAGCATGGACTGCTTTGACAAAAGTGACGAGTCTGATTGCTTTACAGGTATTTATACTTAATAATAATAATAATAATAATAATAATAATAATAATAATAATAATAATAATAATAATAATAATAATAATAATAATAATTATTATTATTATTATTATAACAATTATGGCAATAATAATAATATTAGTAATAATGATATTAATTATAAAAATAATAATAATAATAATTTGAAATATTAATAATTGTAACAATAATAATAATAATTTATAATAATAATAATAATAATAAATATAATATAAAATATTATAATAATGATAAATAATAATAATAATAATAATAATAATAATATAAATAATAATAATAATAATAATATAATATATAAATAATAATAATAATAATAATAATAATAATAATATAAAATAATAATA
>SEYY01024467.1:25000-30000 GCA_009176605.1 Armadillidium nasatum | reverse complement strand
TCTCAACAACACATCTTGCTTCAGTGTTTGTTTTATTGTCTGAATTTATTTATTAAACAATTAAACAACTGCAATATATATATATATATATATATATATATATATATATATATATATATATATATATATTATATATATATATATATATATTATATATATATATATATATATATATATATATATATATATATATTTTAGGTATCGGTATCGGTTAAAAATTTTGGTTTCGCTCCATCCCTATATATATATATATATATATATATATATATATATATATATATATATATATATATATATATATATATATATATATATATATATATATATATATATATATATATATATATATATATATATATATATATATATATATATATATATATATATATATATATATATATATATATATATATATATATATATATATATATATAATATATATATATATATATATATATATATATATATATATTTCAGTCAAATGTCCAGACCACATGGTTCAGTGCCCAGATACAGGTCAATGCATTTTCTATGCTTGGATATGTGATGGATCTAATGATTGTGACACTGGAAGCGACGAAAGACATTGTCCCTAAAATGTCTTCCATTTTATACCTTAAATGCAATACGAATAAAGTTTTCGAGTACTTAAAACTGCTCAATTAGATTGTGAATTATGAAGCTGAAATTACAATGCAATAAAAGTATTCTAAAAAAATATGTTCGAAGACTTCAGATTTAATATTCAAAAGTTAAATGACGATAATAAAGTGATTCAGTGTTTTAAAAAAAAATCAAAGTTAATTAATAAAAGTGAAGAACTATTATTAGTCTCACCAAAAATACTCTGTAGAATGACAGTTATAATATATCTCCTTAAATGTTGACAGTGAAAAAGAGAAAGGAAGAAAATAACAGAAAAATAAACATTATCTTATCCAAAGAATCTAAGAGTTAAGGTGGTATAGAAATTTATTATTGTTATTATTATTTTTATTATTATATTATTATTACTACTATTATTAATATTATTATTACTATTATTATTATTATTATTGTTATTATTATTATTATTAGTATGATAAAAATAATAAAATATAATAATAAGAATAATAATAATAATTACAAAAATAATAATAATAATAATAATAATAACAATTATAATTATAAAGATAGTAATAATATTGATAATAATGATAATAATAATAATAATAATAATAATAATAATAATAATAAAATAATAATAATAATAATAATAATAATAATAATAATAATAATAATAATAATAATAATATTAGAAATGAAGTTTCCACATTTTTTTTTTCAGGATTTTGTATGTATTTTGTGCATTTTTATTTTATATTTATTATTTATTTTTTTTAATTTATTTATTTTATTAATGACTTAATTGTAATATTAATTTTTGCTTCTTTAAAACTATTCAGTCTTATTTGTCTTGAACAACCATTTATTATTATATATATATATATATATATATATATATATATATATATATATATATATATATATATATATATATATATATATATATATATATATATATATATATATATATATATATATATATATATATATATATATATATATATATATATATATATATATATATATATATATATATATATATATATATATATATATATATAATATATATATATATATATATATTAAATCACAAACTTAAAACCACTTTAATAAAACAATAAAAGGTAAAAAACTAAAACAGGAATAACAGTCGAAGTAAAAAAGACATAAGAAAAGTAGAAGGGTAAAACAATCGTCATATTTTATTGTTTTTTAAAAAGGGTTTTAAATTTGTGATTTACATAACATGGAATATGAGAGAGTTTGTGTTCCTATATATATATATATATATATATATATATATATATATATATATATATATATATATATATATATATATATATATATATATATATATATATATATATATATATATATATATATATATATATATATATATATATATATATATATATATATATATATATATATATATATATATATATATATATATATATATATATATATATATATATATATATATATATATATATATTATATATATCGGAATTATCCTCTTTTCTAATTACGATATCTATAATGTTCAGTATTTTTTTTTTCTTTTTTTTTTTATTATTCATTTTTTTTTTCTTTCTTAAAGAAAATTAAAAATTAAAAATTAAAATTTGGTTCATGACTAAGCGCTAGATTTACCCATGATGTTTTATGTCCAGCGTTTTAATCAATGAATGCGAGTTCATATAATAATATAACTATGCAAAATATGAATATGAAACAGGCAGGAAATGGAAATGAAGTAAAAATAAATTTTTCCTTTTTCATATCTTACTAGCGAGAATATGTCAAAAAAAATTTTTTTTTTTTTTTTGGTACCTAAGCAACCCAGTCGAAAAATATAATTTATATAAATTAAATAATTAATTATTTGGTACTTAGTCTTATTTTTAATTTTAAATTTCATTTGATATAAAAATATAATAACTCAATCAAGAAACTTTTGATATATCAGTGAAAAGACAGTCCTAAAAATCGATTTTATGATTCATTAAAAAATTATGTTGATGACCTTGTACGACAAGAGAGCGGACAATAAATGCAGTCTCCTGATAGATTAAGGAAAATGAAAACATTGTGAATGTAACTCATCAATAAAATAAGAATAAAAATGTTTATTAATTAAAATTCAGTGTTTTGACTTCATTCAAAATAAGGGTAAGAGACTGTTCACACCTTCCAGCGATAGAATAATATTCTCTACGAAAATCATTAATAAATTGAAACTTTTAGGCTGTAATATTAGGATAGTAGAATAATAAATTTAAGAGAAAAAGTTATTTAGTAACTTATAAAGTACATATTTAAATCAAAAATTCTTTTGCAATAAAATTTGAGGAATAAATTACAATATGTGTAAAGAAAGGAATATAAAATAATATTTAGAAGTTTGCCAAAAATCGTACCTAATCTAACTATACTTCGACCTGACAATGCCCAACTCTATTAGTGGAGGAAAAAAGTGCATATATATATATATATATATATATATATATATATATATATATATATATATATATATATATATATATATATAATATATATATATATATATATATATATATATATATATATATATATATATATATATATATATATATATATATATATATATATATATATATATATATATATATATATATATATATATATTATATATATATATATATATATATATATATATATATATATATATATATATATATATATATATATATATATATATATATATATATATATATATATATATATATATAATATATATATATATATATATATATACAAACACTGTACACAACTAAGGATTAAAAATTCATACCAAAAGATGCTCAAGATTCAGAACAAAGACAAAGACGAACGGATGTTTATTGAATGTAAGCGCAAAATTCTCATATATATATATATATATATATATATATATATATATATATATATATATATATATATATATATATATATATATATATATATATATTATATATATATATATATATATATATATATATATATATATATATATATATATATATATATATAATATATATATATATATATATATATATATATATATATATATATATATATATATATATATATATATATATATATATATATATATTATATATATATATATATATATATATATATATATATATATATATATATATATATATATATATATATATATATATATATATATATATATATATATATATATATATATATATATATATATATATATATATATATATATATATATATATATATATATATATATATATATATATATATATATATATATATATATATATATATATATAATATATATATATGGCAAAAAAATTATTAAAAAAAAAAAAATTTAAAATTTAAACAGGGATTTTTATATCACTTATAAAAAGAAGAAATAAGTTGTAAATTGTACATAAAGTAAACATGAAACCATTCTTTTATTATTATAATTATTATTATTATTATTATTATTATTATTATTATTATTATTATTATTATTATTATTATTATTATTATTATTATTATATTATATTATTGATATTATTGTTAACAATTATTATTATTATCATTTACTTACTATTATTATATTATATTATTTATATTATTATTAACAATTATTATTATTATTATATTATTATTATTATTAATATAACTGTTTTATTATTATTATTAATAAAAAAAAAAAAAAAAAAAAAAAAAAAAATAATATATTATATATATATATATATATATATATATATATATATATATATATATATATATATATATATATATATATATATATATATATATATATATATATATAATAATTGACCTTTGTGTCCTAGTACTAAAGGATAATTTTTTTTCCTTCGGTATCTCATTGACTCAGATGAGTTTTCCAACATTCTTCCGATTATAATGTGAGTGATCTATCCAGTCTTCTCTCTACACAAAAGCCCTTAAAGTGCTTACACACAGTTTCTCGGCACCTTAAACACCAATACAGTATTTCTTTTTTTAAATTAAAATAATAATGTCTGTTCATTGTGTCTCAGAGATGCTGGAGAAATCTACTGGAAAAGATTGCCTCTTATCCACATTTACTTTCGTTATGTCTTGGAAGTTGGCTGTCTGTGATGGTATTGTCGATGCCCTCTATGTATTGTCGATTAGTTCCTGTGACAGATCTTTTTCCTCATTATTTCCTCATAACAATTTTGAAACATTCTCAGTCTTTATTTATAGTTCTACTTTGTTGGACACTACCTCTAATCTTCTAACTTTCATTTTCTGTTCTTATTGAAAATTCGGGTATCTGTATCGAAGCTCAGATTTCGAAATATATTCTGCACCATTTATTGTCTTTATTCTCAGTTTTCATCTAA
>SEYY01024466.1:20000-27500 GCA_009176605.1 Armadillidium nasatum | reverse complement strand
TATATATATATATATATATTTATTATACATCAAACTTTTCCTGTTTTCTTGGTAATTTTATTATTTCTTTATGGAGATCATTCTGTGGAAATGTTAATGTAAAATTAGCAAATTACTTCCAAACAAATGAGGTTCCATCTCAAACTTTTACTTCTTCATGTTTATGGTTTGTGGAAATCTTTCTAATTGGATTTTTATTCTGGTAAGATCGAGAAATTTATCGATTAATCGACTAAATAATCGATAATATACTACTAAATCGATAAATATATCGATTAATCCACTGTTCAATACAAATAATGACCCAATTATTAAAAATAATTGACTCGATAATAATCGTTCAAATAACACATAGTTGATCAACTTCTGTAGGTAGGAGAATTTAAAGGAAAATATTACACAGTTGGATAAAATATATCCCAATTAATGTATAAAAATAAATAATATTTATTCACACTTTTTGCAAAGCTAGAAGGGCATGACTTTTAAAAACTCTCTCTCAATTATTTATTTGTTAACATAGTAATAGATCATATATATTATATATATTATATATATATATATATATATATATATATAATATTATATATATATATATATATATATATATATATATATATATATATATATATATATATATATATATATATATATATATTATATATATATAAAATAACAGTAATTATCCTTATTTACTTTTCAGTTACAAATTTACATATACAGATATCAAGCATTTTACATGTTTTGATACTAAACTGAAATGGGCTTCTGGGGAGACGAAATCGTCCTTTGAGCCCATTAAAATTATACCTGATACCATACATTTTATAATATTCCAAGTTTTGAATTATGCAAATTTTATAACAAATACTTTTATCATAATTTAATGGTAGTAATTTTAACCTAAACTACAAAAAAAAAAAAAAAAAATATTAATAAAACAATCTTAGTACTGGAAATAATAATAATATTACAATAAGGATACTAATAATGATCACAATAATAATAATAATTATAATAATAATAATAATAATAAAATAATAATAATAATAATAATAATAATAATAATAATAATAATAAAAAATAATATAATAATAATAATAATAATAATAATATAATAATAATAATAATAATAATATATAATAATAATAATAATAATAATAATAATAATAATAATAATAATAATAATAATAATAATAATAATAATAATAATAATAATAATAATAATAATATTGATGATAATAATAAAACATGAAAATAGTACCGTTATAAAATATCAAAATTGCTTTATTTTTTAAAATATTTTGGCATTTTAGAAAATTATTATTATTATTATTATTATTATTATTATTATTATTATTATTATTATTATTATTATTATTATTATTTGAACTTTAGATTTATCAATAGCATTTTAAACCTTGCATAATAAAATGCTGAAATAAAAAAACGCCTTTTTTCTTTTTAGGTTAAATTTGTGCAATTGTGAAATAACCTTCCTTGCTTAAAAAAAAAAAAAAAAAAAAAAAAAAAAAAAAATCAACTTTGAGAAAGAAATATGCCAAACCCACGCATGATGCCGAGATAAGCAAATAACTATAGATTTATTCGTATTAGACAGTGGTATATATATATATTATATATATATATATATATATATATTATATATATATATATATATATATATATATATATATATATATATATATATATATATATATATATATATATATATATATATAATATATATATATATATATATATATATATATATATATATATATATATATATATATAGTATATATATATTATAATATATATATAATATATATATATATATATACTATATATATATATATATATATATATATATATATATATATATATAATATATATAATATATAATAGATGTTTGCGTGTGATTAAGTCGAAACATCTTCGAAAAGACATAACTCAAAAATTCACTTCCCGTTAATATTCATTGTGCTTCTCTTTCTTGTTATATTCTTTGGAAAGATCACATTATTGCTCTTTCTAAATAAGTTTCTAAGAAGTTCATTGTTCTGAGGCGCCTTCAGAATATATTAAAGCCACTTCAGTTGCTTTCTCTTTATAGGGGTGTTGTTCGCCCCTGTTTGGAGTACGCTTCACACATCTGGGGTGGCTCCACTTATACATCTCTCCTTGAAGAAATGAAAAAATGGAGTCTAGGGCTTTTTATCTTAATAATAATATCATCCTTCCTCTGTCCAACTCTCTAACCCCATACTTAACCACTATGCTCAATCTTGCTTGCTCTTTACTGGTAAAGTCAGTAACACACTTTCAACTTCCTTTGACTTTCATATCTTCGAAAGTCGTGTATCGGAACATGTAGGGTATCTGCAGTTAATCACGATTCCGACATTTCCTCAACTCTGAAAGATATCGGTAGGCATCTGGCCTTTCCATCAGAGGGATATAATATATATATATATATATATATATATAATATATATATATATATATATATATATATATATATATATATATATATATATAAAACTTGAAGTTTGTTTGTATCCATGCCTTACAAATGTTCATATGCAACGCATGCTTTTAAATTCTTGTAAAACTATTTGTGTTTATTGATTTAGACAATAGATGGTATGTATGTGTGTGTTTGAGTGTGTATGTGTATTAATAATGCATAAAAATTTATATGTTTTTAAATTGCATGATCATGATTTTGTCTAAGAATGGCCCGTGTTCAATATTGCTTTCAAAAGTATAATAAAACATGATTAAGTATTATAAAATTGGATGGAATCTTATAAAAATAATAATAATAAATAAAAGATATAAAAATATATAAAAAATAAATAAACAAGTACAAAATTTTATAAATTAATGAAAAATAAAAAATAAAGTAAAATTTTATAAATTAATGATAAAAAATAATATATTTATTATATTTATATATATATATATATATATATATATATATATATATATATATATATATATATATATATATATATATAATAATATATAATATATATATATATCCATTAAACAATATTTTTATTAACAATGGATTTTGTGGTTTTTGTTTTTTTAATCTAAAAGGTTATCATGTTTTTCACATCTGAACAGATTATGTACGCAAATTATTTATATATATATATATATATATATATATATATATATATATATATATATATATATATATATATATATATATAATATATATATATATATATATATATATATATATATATATATTAATTAAGTGATAGCTGCCAAAACATATAAATAAATTATTACATAAGTAATAAAATAAATATAAAAAGAAAATATACGAACGTATAATTAATTAAATAAATTGTATTAAATAATTCTTCTAATTTTTATCCAGTAAAAATTTCCCTTCAAGTTTAAGAATTAAATAAAGGGAAATTTCCCTTTTTATCTTCCATCTTTAAAATGAGAACTTTCACTAACGAAAAATTTTCACCATTTATTAAGTAATAAAAACTTGTCTTTAAATGACCGTGAACTGTCTTGCATAATATGTTTATTTTTAGGTGGATGTAGGTTATCCCAATTGGGATTGTGAGTCAACCGCGTCCACAGGAAATCCCCAAAAAACGTTAAAAAGATCCCGTTCCGCTTTATCAAATGTTCGAACCTTTTATGGAATTATTTATTAACAAAATTGTAACGTGGGAATAAATTTGTCTTACAATCAGTTCTGGAATCAAAATCGGCTTCGGAATTAGCATTGAAATCAGTATCGGAATCTAAATTGAAATCGGCATCGGAATTTAAATTGAAATCTGCATCGGATCTAAATTGAAATCGGCATCGGAATCTGCGTTGAAATCAGTATCGGAATCGGCATCGGCATCGGCATCGGAACCAGCACTGAAATTGACATCGGCATCAGCATTGAAATCGGCATTTTAATCAGCATCGGAATCGGAGTCTGATTCGAAATCTGAATTTGAATCAGAATTGACGTACGAATTGAAAATCCTGAATAACGGAATCATCGAATTTTGGTGATTTGAATTCGGATTCGGAGACTTATTAAAAAACCTTCTCGGATCCGGATTCATAATCACAAGTCCAAAATAGTAGTCATTGTATTACTAGTTTTCTTATCTCATAACCGATTCCACTTCCCTGACTTTAATTTATAACATTATTATTATTATTATTATTATTATTATTATTATTATTATTATTATTATTATTATTATTATTATTATATATTATTATTAAATTATATTAGCGTGGTAGAACCTGACAGAATGAAATCTGTGGTGGGACGAACACTTTTGTATTATATTTTTTTTATTTTTTTTATTTATTTACTTATTTTTTATTTATATATTTATTTATTTATTTATTTTTTTAACTGTGATTCGAATTTGAAGTTCCGAAAGGAGGTCACAGATCGTCCGGTTACTCATTTAAAAAATATAATTACTCATTCTCATAAGAGATATATATTATATATTATATATATATATATATATATATATATATATATATATATATATATATAATATATATATATATATATATATATATATATATAATATATATATATATATATATATATATATATATATATATATATATATAATAATATATATATATATATATATATATATATATATATATATATATATATATATATATATATATATATATATATATATATATATATATATATATATATATATATATATATATATATATATATAATATTAATAATTAATGTAATAAAATCATAAAATTATAAAATTCAGAAACTGTTTTTAAACAATATTTGTTGACTTTTGTTTTATTCTTCGAATTCCCTTCGTTAATTATGTAAACTCATAAAATTTTGTAAAATAAATTAATATTAAAGATAAAATTTAAATTTTATGATTATTTACTTAAAAAAGTGTAAAATTTTCCGCTGAGAATTTCTCTGAACAATGTAAACTGAAAAACTATCCAATTTTTTTTTTTTTTTTTTTTTATCACCAAACGTTTATTCAATAGAGAAAACTATTGGTAGTTAATGGGTTAATTATCATTTTGAATAATGTCTTTATAACTCGTTTTATTAAATAATTTAATTCATTCCTTTAGTTCCAAATTCTGTTACGTCATTGATCTGTTGGTTTTCTTTTTTAATTTTTTTTCTTTGTAAACTCTGAGTTAACAAAGTACATTTAATTAATTCTGAGAAAGGTTTAATACTTGTTTAGTTTGACTTTCTCAGAGTGTTTAGAAATCATTGCTGTGTTTGGATGAATTTGCTTTAGAACGAATAAACTGAACTAAGATTAGGTTTCCCTTTTAAAGTTGCCAACTTTGTATGTACTTTGTATTAATTCAATTAATTTTAAACATCCAGATTATACAGATATAGTTAAATTTTTAATTCCTAAGGAAGGAGCAGAAAAAGTACAATAAACTGTTGATATTCTGTTGTCATCCGAAAACTTGACATGCGAGACGAAATTAATGAAATCAAAACAAAGTATGAATAAATAAAAAAAATTCCTGAAACAACCCTCCAAAGAACTGGTTTAAAAACTGAACCTCTTTAGATTTGTTTGGACACTTCACATAGCACTGAGGATTCTAACCAAAAAATAAAATCAGAAATTTTTTTAATACTTGTTAAATAAAAAATTTCTCTAAAACAGTTTTGACAAATCTAACTTCTACTCTATTTTTTTTTTTAACCTTTCTATCAGTGAACTTCTTTCAGATCGATAATCTTAGTTTTTAGGCTAATGGCTAAAGGTTCAAAATTTATTCATTCTCACTAACAAAATAAGTTTCTTTTTCTGAAGAAAGCTGAAATAGTGTTATTCGTGTGGCTCGAGTAACTTGAATTAGGAAATGTATTTTTATATTTGCAGATTAATGATTAATTTTACAGAATTACCTTAAAAATTGAGATATGAGCATGACTCTTCACTTTCCCCCCTCCTGACATTTTTGTGTAGTGTAGCAATCGTCATCGGAGAACGCAGCTTAATATTTTCGTTAAGAAATAATTTTTTTTAGAAAAGGAATTTTGGGTCAATCTATTTATATGCCAACGCTCAATTAAGCATTATATTTATAAATATTATTCCAACTATTCTAAGAACTTATCTGAACAATGCAAGAAACTTCAATTGCGTCATGAGAAATGTCATAATTACATAATAATAATAATAATAATAATAATAATAATAATAATAATAATAATAATAATAATAATAATAATAATAATAATAATAAATAATAATAATAAAATATTATTTATTATTATTATTATTATTATTATTATTATTATTATTATTATTATTATTATTATTATTATTATTATTATTATTTTTATTATTTTATTATTATTATTATTATTATTATTATTATTATTATTATTATTATTTATTATTTTATTATTATTATTATTATTATTTATTATTATTATTATTATTATTATTATTATTATTATTATTATTATTATTATTATTATTATTATTATTAATTATTATTTTTTATTATTATTATTTTATTTTTTTATTTATTATTTCTTATTATTATTATTATTATTATTAAAATTATTATTATTATTATTATCCTTATTTTATTGTTGTTGCTGTTGTTATTGTTTTTATGAATGTCATTTTCGTTTCTAAGGGCTTTGATAATTGAAGTAGGAAAATATTTCGAGGATTGTTAAAAATTTCTCATCAATTAACACATTTGACTCGGCGAGACAATTAATTTCTTTAAAAAAAAAAGTAGATTAGCTTCATTATATATGTTTTAATAATAATAATAGTAATATTAATTATAATTATAATAATAATAATAATAATAATAATAATAATAATAATAATAATAATATTATTATTATTATTATTATTATTATTATTATTATTATTATTATTATTATTATTATTAACAATAATAATGATAATAATAATTAGAGATGGGCGAGATATTTTAATTTGCCGGATAACCGGATACCGAATATTGGCAAATTTCAAAAACCGGATACCAGATATCCGGATAAAATTGCCGGATATTCCTTAAAATTCACCTTAATTATTAATTTAATTTTTTAAAAAAACTTTCTAGATATATGAAAAAATAGTGATTAAAGGTAGCAAAATATTACTAGCAAAATATTACTAGCAAAATATTACTAGCACACATGAAATGTTATTCATTACTATTTTAAGTAATCATGTTTTAAAGAAGATATTCTCCAAAGATTTTGTTGTCATTATCTGCACACTCTTTGAGTCATTTTCTGAAGACTCATGACCCGACGGGCCATGTCACTTGGAACAGGGTTATCTCTCGCTAAATAATAACTTTAATTGTGTCAAGGGTTTGTGGTCGATGAGTATGCATATTTTCGTGATTCATGTAGCCCCACAGAAAAAATCACAAGGAATGAGGCCAGAGGACCCCAACTTCGCCACACAACCAGGTCAGCCGATCTGGAGA
>SEYY01024465.1:45000-49799 GCA_009176605.1 Armadillidium nasatum | reverse complement strand
AATATTTGCTCTCTATTCATAACAAATAGATAATGCCTAACAATATCTGCTTCTGAAGGAATCATCGAAGGCGGAAATTCACTTGAATGTTCAAATATTGATTTGTAAGTACGCATTATAATATTAAAAAAATTTTAATATAAAAATAATAAAAATATAAATAATATATATATATTATATATATATATATATATATATATATATATATATATATATATATATGATATATATATATATATATATATATATATATATATATATATATATATATATATATATATATATATATATATATATATATATATATATATATATATATATATATATATATATATATATATATATATATATATTATATATATATATATATATATATATATATATATGTAATAAATGTTATTTTTTATATCTCCTCCGGTGAGCAAAGGGCGGAGACATACAAATTTCCAAAGGAGTTGGGAAAACAGATAAAGGGAGTGTGTTCCAGACATTATCAGTAGAGTATATAGTAAAGATTATCAATTAAGTCAGGGGTCTGTGAGTTGGACAGAGAAAAGATAACTGATAGAAAGGCGTGTCGCACTAGCTCTTCTCAGTGGGAGGAAGTATGCAACTAGAGGGTCCAGAAGAGAAGTGTCCGCTGTAAAAGCGATAGTAAAGAGACAGTGAGGCAACAATTCGATGGGCAGAAAGAGACTGGAGAGAGTAAGAGCAGGGGTGTTGATGAGACGAAAAGCATTAGACTTCACCTTCTCAAGGAGAGCTATTTGAGTGGAACCACCCTAAATTTGCAAAGCATACTCCATACAGCGGTGAACAACACCCAACTGTTAGAAGGGACGTCTTTCAAACTGGAAGGAATAATGAAGGGTGGAGTCATCAGCATAGGAGTTGATAGGAGATGAGGTAATAGAGAGAAGGTCATTAAAGAAAAACAGAAAAAGTGTTGGGGATAGGGCAAACCCTGAGGAACACCACTATTGATAGATTTAAATGAAGCAAGGTGGCCTTCTACAACAGCTACTATAGAATGACCAGAAAGGAAATTAGAGAGAAGATCACAGAGAGAAGGATAGATATCAAAAGAGGAAAGTTTAGAAATAAAATCTTTATGCCAGACTCTATCAAAGGCTTTCGATATGTCCAGCGCGACAACAAAAGATTTACTGAAATACCGAAGAGGGAGGACAATGAGTCAGAGAGTAGGGAAAGAAAATCACCAGTAGATCGTTTCTTACGAAAGCCATATTGGCGATCAGAGATAAGATTAGAAGAATTGAGATGTTTCCAAACCTTCCTGTTAAGTATAGATTCGAAATCTTTAGAAAGAATGGAGAACAGATAAACTGGACGGTAGTTGGAGGATTGAGAGGAGTCCCCATCTTCGGCTCAGGTTGAATTAGCTCACGTTTCCAGCAAGAAGGGAAGGTTGAAGTACAAAGACAAAGACGAAATTGTTTACCAAGGCAGGGTGCAAGCTCGAAATCACAAGTTTTGAGATCCACAGAAGGAATAGCATCGGAACTATACGCCTTCTTAGTGTTAAGCTCAGAGAGAGCAGAAATGACGTCTTTAGAAGAAATTACAATTTTAGGCATAAATGAGTTGAATGGGGTTGAATGAAGAAGTATAGTTCTGGAACCGTCTGAGGTTGAATTAGAGGCAAAACCTTTGAGCGAAGAGTTCAGCTTTAGAAAAAAAAAAAAAAAAAAAAAAAAAAAAAAAAAAAAAAAAAAAAAAAAGAAGAAGTAAAGTTAGAGTTGACATTTTTTTTGCAAACGGCCAGAAAGAACGTGAAGAAGAGGAACCAGAAAGATTATTGCATTTTCTACCGAGAAAAGAGTTTTTAGTGTTACGAAGGATTGATTTTGCACGATTCCGGGATGAAATATAAGTTGCGTGAGTTTTCTGGAGTTTGAAGACGGTAATCCCTGAAGGCAACATCCCTTGCGGTCGATAGCATGAAAAACAAGCAGAGTTAAACCAAGGTTTGTTTGGTTTTGTAAATGGGAAAGAAAATGGAATGTATGAATCCATGCCAAAGAGAATCACCTCGTAATGGGTTCTGCACACTCCGAGGGACACCTCCCACGAAAGCAATAATCATTCCATGGGAAATCAAAGAAGTACGACCGCAAGTCCGGCCAGATTGCGGCACCGAGATGCCACAAAGGTTTCCTTTCAATAGAAGGGGGTCTTTCCTTTGGAAGACTTGAAGAGATAAAAGAGGATACAGAGATAAAAAGGTGATCGGAGGAACCCAGAGGAGGAAAGAGTTTGACAGTATAAGGAGGAGGATTAGAAGTTAGAAAAGGTCTAGAATGTTGGGTTCATCTCCAATACGATCAGAGATACGAGTAGGGAGCTGCACCAACTGTTCAAGGTCGTTTTATATAGCGAAATGGAAGGCACATTCACCAACTGTATCATGAGAACTAGAAGAAGGACCATTGGCGGGGGTGAACATTGAAATCACCTAATATGATGATTTCAGAGAAAGGAGAATAAGAGAGAATGTGTTCCATTTTGGAAGTTAAATAGTCGAAGAATTTAGGATAGTCAGAAGAATTAGAAGATAAATAAACAATAAATAAATTTAGTCGTAGATTGGCAAGAGAGCATGAGCCATAAAGTGGAAAATTGGGAAGACTCTAAAAAAGAGACATGAGTTCAAACGACATCGTTGCGAACGTATGCACAACAACCGCCTTTGGCTGAAAATTGAGGATAGAGACAGGAAGAGAAAACAGAAAAGGGTTCGCTATCAGAAAGCTCAAACATCAGAGTTTCAGTTAAGAATAACAGATGAGGTCTAGAAGAAGAGAGTTGATTGGAGTGTAGACCTCGAATATTGCAGAAATTAATGAAAAAAATAGACAAGCCGGTTAGGGAGTCTTATTGGCACCAACCCCAACACCGGAGGCCACCAACTCCCAAATGGTAACTGGGGAAAGGGTGGATTAGGGGCTATTTTTGAAAGTCGCCCCCAGGGGTTTTTCCGAGGCTACTGTTGTTGACGCCATCTTTATTAATTTGCTTTTTTTTTCTAAATAGGATGTGTGACTGTAATAGTGTTTTAAGTGTGCGATGGAGAGCCTTCTCCTTGTAGAAGAAGGTTTAAATGAACGCGAAAGGGAGCGAACCATTGGGCACCGGGATGAATGGGAAGTACTTTAACATCCCATATACCCAATAGGGGGTAATCTCATAGCCCAGCTAATTCCCTCCCTCGTGTATATATAATATATATATATATATATATATATTATATATATATATATATATATATATATATATATATATATATATATATATTAATTATATCATTCCTCCTCTTGAGCTTAATTTTAAGAATAAATAGTAAAGCAAAAACGTATGAAGCATTACTTTAATGAATGTTTAAATACTCAGAGGCAAGTAAATTAAAAGATATTAAAATCTCAAAATTACAATTATTTTATTACGGATCTTTATAATTTACGTTTCAATCATTTTGATCATCATCAGAATTTTTCTTGAAATATTTAAAGGTAAGAAAGTTAGAAAATCATACTAAATATATATAATAATATATATAAATATATATATATATATATATATATATATATATATATATATATATATATATATATATATATATATATATATATATATATATAATATATATATATATATATATATATATATATATATATATATATATATATATATATATATATATATATATATATATATATATATATATATATATATATATATATAATATATATATATATATATATATATATATATATATATAATATATATATATATATATATATATATATATATATATATATATATATTATAATATATATATTATATATATATATATATATATATATATATATATATATATATATATATATATATATATATATATATATATATATATATAAAAGAAACACAAAGAACACTTGACATAAAACTGTATAAATGAAAAATATATTGAAAATTTATAAAAGGCTTAATTTTAGTAGTATATAAATATAAAAAGGAAAGCAAATTAAAGAAAAAAATAAAAGAAGATATAAAATCAAACTTGCTGCTATACTGTGAAAATTAAAGACTAAGTCAAAAGTGACTGTTGAACTGGTAATGTGGAAATGATACACACATACGAACACACTTGAAACTAATATATCGTTACAAATAAAAGACAAACATACATTAAAAGTACGTTTTAATGGAAGCTATTAGGAAAAAAATGAGATACACACTTATATTATGAAGCCTAAACGAGAAAGGAACTAAAAACAAGGGATTAGGTTATGGCTAGGAACAGACGATCCATTAAACAGTGTAAAGTGTGGATAAAACTAAAAGAAAACAGAATAGTGATAAAATTAGGCTAGGTAACATATAGGGGCATGGTAGTGAGATTACTGTTGAGATCAGGCTTTAATTTGTGAATATACAGAGATTCAAGAAGACGGAGGGAGTTTGCATTGGAGTGTGACGAAAGAACAGAAAAATGTTTAGGAAGAGGAAATGACTGACAAGAAAGAGAATGATTACGAATAGCAGAGAATGGTGGGGAGGATAAAGGAAGAGAAGTACGGAAAGAGATACCTTGGTGCTCACAGATGCTAGTAAGTAAGAGCCTAGTGGTTGAACCAATTTAGTCTCTAGAGCACTGAGGACAAGTGAATTTATATACCACAAAGGCTGACAGAGTAGGAGGAAAGACTGACTTGTAGCGGAAGAAGGAGGAAATTTTAAAGTGGTGTATTATAACTGAATCTAAGGTCAATATGAGG
>SEYY01024465.1:35000-42500 GCA_009176605.1 Armadillidium nasatum | reverse complement strand
ATCAGCATATCTTAGAGCAGTGTTTGCTTGCTAGGTCTAGAAATAATGGAATTGCATTATACAAAATATTAAAAGATCAGATCTCGTGTGATGATTCAGGACAACTGATTGTCAATTGAGAAACTGTTGCAGGATCAAACATTGTCAATTTAATTACGGATCTCACAAGAGAGTGGAAAGAACCACCGATAAAAGGATGACCCAAGATTAAACAAGAACTTCAAGCTATTAATTTCCCCCCAAAAAAGTCTTGTGCATAATAAACAATGACTATTTGATTTTTAAAAAGTTACATCCACCCCCAGGCCAGAAATGACTCCTCCAGGTACCTGTTTTGCCTCAGCCAGGGACCTAAGACACAACAGTCACATGTCTTACAATTGTAGAAATTATTCTGATTGAGCGAATGGGTTGTCAATGAGTATATCGAAACATTCAAGGGAACTTCTTTGCTCAATGCCTCGTCCCTTTCGCACCTCATTCTCATATGTTCCTGCACAGGATTTTTTATAGGTTTTAAGCTTGTCAACATTGAACAAATTTCTATTCTTCTCCTTTCTCTGAAACCATCATTATTGGTTATTTCAAAGTTGACCACCACCAAAAGATTTCCTCAAGTTCTCAATGGGGAATTCGCCGTCCATATTTCTAATCACAACAACCATTAAAAGATAATGCAGTTCTCCATCCGTATCCCTGATTAACTTGGAAACTTAGCCAATATTTAAGTACATGTCTTACCTCTTAATACTGCAATGTTAAACTCTTTCCATCCTTAGTTTTTCCAATAACCCTTTAATTCCGTCTCATCTCTTTAAGTCTTTCCACAGGAACTACCTCTGAAGGATACATTTTTGGAACTTTTGTGCTGCGTAGGGATGCTACCACCCCTAATTATTGACGTCTTCAAACTCCAGAAATTCGTGATTTTTACATTTCATCTATGAATCGTTCTAGTCTATCGTTCGAGATATTAGAAACGTAAATATATTTTTACCCCACTATCTTTGTGAAGTTTTAGGAAACAATGTCAATTCAGCTTCTTCCTTTTGCCATTTCAGGTTTTCTCTGATAGCTGTTCTGTTGTCTTACCTAACTCTACTCTAGACGATTCTGGAGCTATTCCTATTTCTCAGACTCCCTTTAACAAATTTAAATGCAAGTTATAATATCTTCTAAAGATATTAACTTTGCTCTCTTTAAACTTAAAACTAAAAAGGCGTAAAATCTTTAAAGTATTTTTCATCTGATTTTCAAAACTTGTGCTTCTGAGTTTGCATCCTTAATTGGTAAACTATTACTTTTCTATTCTGCTACAAGTGTGCTTCTATTCGACCTGTGCCGAAAAAGCTGAATCCCTCTCAACTCTCTAACTATCATCCTATTACTTTAAATTTGTTTTTTCTAATGTTTTTTTAAATATTTCCCTACCTGGAAAATCAGGAAACCAATTAAACCTTCTAACCTTACCTTCAATCAATTACCTTCTCCTTAGCTCTTGGCTCCGTTCTTAGGCATTTCAATAAACCTTTTTCACTAACCTTGGAAATATCGAAAGCATTTGACAGAGTGTGGAGTAGAGCTTTGGTATCTTTGCTTATTTCTTTCGAAATATATTTTTTCCTTTGTATGTAACCCTCTCTCTAATTTCCTCCTACTGTTCTACAGGTAGCTGCTTTACATGGAAACCGTTTATCCTTTTAAGTCTATTATTAGTAGTTTTCCTTATCCTTATTATCTTTCAACACTTTCACAGTTTCTTGTGCAACTCACTCTTATGGCGATAACTCCATCCATCATATTTACATTCACATTAATATAAATCTATTCAACAGCTAAAAGTTAATCCATTTCTTCATAGCACAGGGTAAATATAATTCTTTCCATTGTCTCAAAAACCCAGTTCTCTCACCTAAAATCTTCAACGTAAACTTCTATTTAACTACACCATCTTCGAAAACCTACTTCTACCTACTTCTTTTCATAATACTCTTGACATTTCTTATTTATGCTTTTTTGATCTTCCTTAAAACGATCATATATATTTCTCTCACTAAAGAAGCTTATAAGCTTTTTAGTCGCAAATCCTGAACTTCTTCTCAAAAAAGAGTTGCATGCCTTGAATAGAGACGTTGTTCATTCCTGCAAGGAGTTAGCATCTGAAATGTATGGCGGTTCTACAAAAGCTGCTCTTCTTAATACGGTGGAGAGTAAGGCCTAACGATTTATCAATTCTCCTGGTCTCATTTACTATCATGACAGTCGAACTCTTGCATCTTTCTCCTTATGTTATCCATATTCCAATAGACATTACTCCTCTGAATTTTCTTATGTTACAGCCTCTTCTTTGAGAAGAGCTAATCCAATTCTTCTAACCAATCTATCTTATCCATTCTCTGCCTCAGTTTGCTGACACAAAACTTAACCGATATGCTCAATCATATTTGTACTTAATTGAGAAAGTCTGAAACACTCTTCGATTTCTGTTTTCTTCAATAGTTCGACTTGAACATATTCGACGTGGTGTATGGGGTCTTGTCGACCAGTGAACCTAATAAAATATTGCCATCTTCAAATTCTGGTGTAAAACTTTTTAGTTTCAGACCTTTTACCATCAAAAAGTATATATATATATATATATATATATATATATATATATATATATATATATATATATATATATATATATATATATATATATATATATATATATATATATATATATAATATATATGTGTGTGTATGTATATATATATAAAGCCAAGAACTTTTCGTCTTATCAACTTTCCTGCTCCACCTAATGCTCTCCAGTCTCTGTCTGACAGTCAAATGGTTGCGTCAGTCTCTCTGTACTATCTGTCTATACACGGCGTTTAAAGGTGTGTAAGTCATAGGAAACTGGGAAAATAGAGGAAGGGAGTGTGTTTCTGACTTTACAAGTAGAGTACATGTAAGATTGAGCATAGCGGTTAAGTTTAGGGTCAGAGAGATGGACAGAGAAAGGATGAGACTGTGTAGAAAGTTGTGTCGCACGAGCTCTTCTCAAAGGAGGAAGAATGCGACGACAGAATTCGGAAGAGCAGTGTCCATTGTAATAGCGATAGTATAGAGAAAGTAACGCAACAATTCGACGGGCAGAAAGAGATTGGAGAGAATTAGTGAGAGCAGGAGAGTTGAAAAGACAAAAATCTCTAGACTCCTCCTTTTCAAGGAGAGCTGTATGAGTGGAACCACCCCAAATGTGTGAGATGCACTCCAAACAGGGGCGAACAACAACTCTATAAAGAGCAAGTAACCGGGGTGGTGTGAAGAAGTTCTGAAGGGGCCTCAGAATACCCAACCTCTTAGAACTTGTTTAGAAAGGACAGTAATGTGATCTTTCCAAGTAAGATCAGAAGAAAAAGAAACATCAAGAATATGAAGGAGAGATGAAGGTTTGAGTTGTGAGTTTTCGAAGAAGATAACATAGTTGTGTGGAAGATTGTGTTGAGTAGAGTGATGGAGAAATTGAATTTTTTGAGGCATTGAAAACGACCATATTTTCTCTACCCCAATTTAAAATGCGAGAAAGATCAGAGGTTAGTTGCTCAAATGCGACCCTCCTTGCATCCATTAACTGTTGTTGGGAGGGCTACTTTCAAACTGAAAAGAGTAATGAAGGGTGGAGTCATCGGCATATGAATGGATAGGAGATTAAATAATAGAAAGATCATTAACGAAAAGCAGAAAAAGTGTTGAACTCTGTTGAAGTGACAGAACTCTGAGGAACACCACTATTAATTAATAGATTTATAGAATGAGCGGTGACTATCTAGAACAGCTGCTATAGAATGACCAGGAAGGAAGTCAGAGAGATGATCACATAGAAATAGTTAGATCCCGAAAGAGGGAAGTTTAGAAGTCAAAGCTTTATGGCAGACTCTATCGAAAGCTTTCGATATGTCCAGCGCGACAGCAAAAGATTCCCCGAAATGCCAAAAAGCGGAGGACCAAGAGTCAGAGAGAAGGGAAAGAAGATCACCCGTAGAGCGTTTCTTACGAAAGCCATACTGACAATCAGAGATAGGATTTAGAAGATATCAGATGTTTCTAAATCTTCCTGTTAAGAACGGATTTGAAAACTTTAGAAAGAACGGAACGTAAAGATATTAGACGGTAGTTAGAGGGTTGAGATGAGTCCCCCTTTCTTGTCACATACTGAATGAGCGCATGTTTCCAGAAAGAAGGGAAGGTTGAATTATAAAGACATAGGCAAAATAATTTACCAAGGCAGGGTACAAACTCGGAAGCACAAGTTTTGAGAACCACAAGGGGGATTCCGTCAGGACCGTATGCCTTCTTGGTTTTAAGTTCAGAGAGAGCAGAAATGATGTTTTAAAAAGAAATAACAATTTTAGGCATAAATGAGTTGGGGGGGGGTTGAAGGAGTAGGAACAGCTACGAAATCGTCTAAGATTGAATTATAGGCAAAAGTTTGAGCGAAGAGTTTAGCTTTAGAGAAAGGCAAAACTACAGTTGAACTGTCAGAAGATACTAGAGGAAGGAAAGAGGAAGAAGCAAAGTTAGAGTTGACATTTTATGCAAAAGGCCATAAAGAACGTGAAGAAGAGGAACCAGAAATATTATTGAATTTTCTTCGGAGAAAAGAGTTTTAGTGTTACGAAGGATAGATTTTGTACTATTCCAGGATGAAATATAAGTCGAGTGAATTTCTTCAGTTTGAAGACGACGGTAATCCCTGAAGGCAGCATCCCTGCGACGGATAGCACGAGAACAAGCCGAGTTAAACCAAGATTTGTTAAGTTTGGTAGATGGGAATGAATGTAGAATGTACGCCTGGGCCTTCATGCCAGAGAGAATCACCTCGGTTATGCGTTCTGCACACTCAGAGAGACCCCTCTCACGGAAACAGTAATTATTCTACGGAAAATCAGAAAAGTTCGACCGCAAGTCAGACCAGTTAGTGGCACCGAAATGCCAGAAACGTCTCCTTGCGGAAGGCGGGGGCCGTTCATGCGGAAGACTTGAAGAGACAGGACAAGATATACAGATAAGAAGGTGATCGGATGAACCCAGAGGAAAAATAGTTTAACAGTATAAGGGGAAGGATAAGAAGTTAGAAAAAAAACGAGTATGTTGGGTTCATCACCAAGGCTGTCAGGTATACGGGTAGGGAGATGCACCAACTTCTCATGGTTGTTCTGGATTGAAAATTGGTAAGCGAGTTCACCAGCCGGATCATGAGAAATAGATGAAAGCCATTGGAGGTGGTGATCATTGAAATCGCATAAATTGATGATTTCGGAGAAAGGAGAAGAAGGAGTTATGATAGTCGAAGAATTATGGATAGTCTGTAAAGTTAGGAGATAGGTAGACAAAGTGGAGATTAGACAAAAGACCACGAATGCTGCAGAAATTAATGAAAACAGAAGACCGTGCACCAGGGCAAGTCGGCAACAAGGTCTTGGTGGCGCCAACCCCATCACCGCAGGCCATCAACTCTCAAGTGGTGATGGGGAAAGGAGTGGATGAGGGACTAAAGTCTGAATCCGCCCCTCTGGATCTCCGAGTCAGGTTTGTGCTTCGCCATTTTGATTTATTTATTAGTTAATGTAGGAGTAAGCTCTTTTAAATTTGTAGAGATACAAATGAAGAAGTGGGAAGATTGTGGGAGCATAGGCACTCCAATGTGAGTCAAGGGTACACTAAAGACCCTCTGAAAAGATGAAATGTGAAAAGGTATATATATATAATATATATATATATATATATATATATATATATATATTATATATATATATATATATATATATATATATATATATATATATATATATATATATATAGATATATATATATATATATATATATATATATATATATATATATATATATATATATATATATATATATATATATATATATATATATATATATATATATATATATATATATATATATATATATATATATATATATATATATATATATATATAATATATATATATATATATATATATATATATATATATATATATATATATATATATATATATATATATATATATATATATATATATATAAATATATTAAAAATTTAATACTAGTTTAATTGAAATGTCATTTAGATATTAATTAAATAATAATAACATAAAAAATATATATATAAAAAAAACAAATTTTCTAATAATAATTAGCGTCATTGAAAATTTTAAAAGCGCGTGAGAACTACGGTAAAAGTATTGCTATGAAAAAAAAAAAAAAAAAAAATTGCTAAAATTTAATTTAAAAAAAGCATCACTGGGAGTAATTAAAAAAAAAAAGGTTTTTTTTTTTTTTTTTTAATGCATGATAATTGGGCGTTAGGATATTAACCTTGACAAAATTGAATTTTTTTATTATATATATACAATTTTTTTTCTTAATATTTTTACAAGGTTGTTAAGCCGGAGCAACATCCGGAGGAGACAGGTGGTTAGGAGGATCTGGTGTCGGATCCTGAGGAAACAGATGTTAAAGGGAAATCGTAGTCAGAGGTAAACAGAAGTGTAAAAAATATTTTAGAATTATTAATTAACCTCAGGTATTATGTAATAAAAAAGTGAAAATTTGATCTTTTGTTTATATATAATTTTATTATCTAATAATGATAAAAATAATAAAACATTAAAAATAAAAATGAAAATAAAAATAAAAATATTTATAAAAAAATATAATAATAATAATAATAATAATAATAATAATAATAATAATAATAATAATAATAATAATAATAATAATAATAATAATAATAATAAGAAGAAGAGAAGAAGAAGAAGAAGAAGAAGAGAACTACAGAACACTGACTAGCAAAGACTTTACAGTCCACTCAAGGCTAGTCTGTTAAATAATCATTATTAACTATGCGATCATAGACAATTTGCTTAAATGTAATTTCTTCTTGAATGAATGTTGTTGCTGTTCACTATTTGATGAGAAAGACTATTCCATTTTCAATCACAGTACGTAAAAAAATTTTGCTATGTTTGTTTGAAATAGCTTGTGAGATAGCTTGTGTCCGTTACTACGTGTTAGGTCATTCAAGTCGTACCGAAAGTATTGTTTATAATCAACGTTGTCAAATTTATTTAGAATTTTAAATACTTCTATTAATTTTCCTCTCAATCTTCTTGTTTCTAGAGAATATATATCTAGTTCTCGTAAACGTTGCACATACGATTTACCTCTCAATTCTGGTATTAATTTAGTTGCCCTTTTTTGAATCCTTTCGATTTTATCTATGTCTTTTTTGAGATATGGACTCCAAAACTGTACCGCGTATTCCAGATGAGGTCTAACTAACGATTTATAAAGAGGAAGTATTATATTTTTAGATTTATATTCAAAATTTCTTGCAATGAAACCTAAAGCTTTATTAGCCTTTTTGCAAATTTTAAATCTATGATAAAATCCAAGATCCTTTTCCTCATCGACAACTTTGATAATGAGTCATAATAATTA
>SEYY01024465.1:27500-32500 GCA_009176605.1 Armadillidium nasatum | reverse complement strand
CACAAGTATTCTCAACTTTTCTCCAGATTCTGCCACCAACACCGCATCATCTGCAAAAAGTAAAACATTCACATCCCATTCACCCTCCATATTTCTCAACCTAATACCCTTCCCATCTCTCTCCATTTCTCTAACTACACCATCCATCAATAGATTAAATAACCATGGCGACATTACACACCCCTTTCTCAATCTCACTCCTTTGTTAAACCAATCCGATAGTTCCCTCTTCACCCTCACTCTTGATCTACAATTCGCATAAAAAGCTTTGATCCCCTTCAGTAATTTCCCTTTCAACCCCCTTTCCATTAATATTTCGAATAACTTTCTCCTGCATACTCTATCATATGTTTTTTCAAGATCCAGAAAACATACATAACAAATTTTATTTTTATTTTTTACGTAATTTCTCTGTAATCAATCTCAGTGTGAATACCTGGTCCACAAATCCCCAACCCTCTCTAAAAAACCCTTGTTCCTCACCGATGCCCTCACTTGTCAATTCTTTCATTCTCATCACTAACACCTTCCCATAAATCTTTCCTATCACGCTCAGCAGACTGATCCCCCTATAATTTTTACAAACCATCTTATCACCTTTTCCTTTGTATATGGGTACAATGCAGAAGTCCTGCCACTCCTGAGGCACTCTCCCTTCTCTCCAACACACATTAAACATTCATATATATATATATATATATATATATATATATATATATATATATATATTATATATATATATATATATATATATATATATATATATATATATATATATATATAATATATATATAATATATATATATATATATATATATATATATATATAATATATATATATATATATATATATTATAATATATATATATATATATATATATATATATTATATATAATATATAATACTGCTCGGGGAATCAAACCTGGGCAAAAGATGGAAGCCGTTGTGCTAACCGCTACCACCGATGGTTCAAAAGGAAACTATCGGAACTTCTACTGACATATCGTCTAGTGAAAAGCTCTCGAATGTCTCGACCATAGACGATATGTCAGTAGAAGTTCGAATAGTTTCCTTTTGAACCATCGGTAGTAGCGGTTAGCACAACGGACTTCCATCTTTTGGGCCAGGTTCGATTCCCCGAGCAGTTATATGTATTATACATATTAATTCCACGATAATAGTGGCTAATGAATAATAACAAATGTACTGCGTACTTCGGATAAGAACCTTGGTCAATACCCTACGCCCAAGTTGTGGTCGGGGAGACATCGAGAGCTTTTCACTAGACGATATGTCAGTAGAAGTTCCGAATAGTTCCTTTTGAACCATCGGTGGATAGCGGTTAGCACAACGGACTTCCATCTTTTGGGCAGGTTCGATTCCCCGAGCAGTTATATGTATTATACATATTATTCCACGATAAAAGTGGCTATGAATATATATATATATATATATATATATATATATATATATATATATATATATATATATATATATATATATATATATATGTGTGTGTGTGTGTGTGTGTGTGTGTGTGTGTCCTATCCCCAACTCTTTTTCTTATTTCATCAATGCTCTTCTCTCTATTATTTCGTCTCCTATACACTCCTATACCGATGACTCCACCCTTCATTACTCTTTTCATTTTGAAAGTAGTCCCTCCTAAAAGCAGTTGATAGATTCAAGAAGGATGGCCTTGGAGCAACTGACCTCTGATCTTTCTCGTATTTCAAATTGGGGCAGAGAAAACATGGTCGTTTTCAATGCCTCAAAAACTTAATTCCTCCATCTTTCTACTCGACACAATCTTCCACACAACTATGACATCTTCGAAAACACTCAAGTCAAACCTTCATCTGTCCTCTATATTCTTGGTGTTTCTTTTTCTCGTGATCATTCTTGGAAAGATCAAATTACTTATCTCTCTAAAAGAGCTTCTAAGAGATAGGGTGTTCTGAGGAGCCTTTTGAGGTCTTTTTTACGCCACTCTAGTGCTTGCTCTGTATAGGGGTTTTGTCAGCCTCTGGTTGGAGTACCCCTCGCACATCCGGAGTGGTTCCACATAAACGGCTCTTCTCGAAAAGGTGGAGTTCTTGGTTTTTCGTCTTATAATCTATTTTGCTCTTACTAACTCTCTCCAATCTCTTTCTTCTCGTCCAATTGTTGCATCACTCATTTTATACTATTGCTATTACAACGGACATTGCTCTTCTGAACTCTCTCGTCGCATACCCCCTCTATTGAGAAGGGCTCGTGCGAAACGACTTTCTACACAGTCTCATCCTTTCTCTGTCCAACTCTCCGACTTCAGACTTAACCGCTATGCTCAATCTTACATGTACTATACTGGTAAAGTCTGGAACTCACTCCCCTTATCTGTTTTCCCAACTTCCTTTGACTTGCACACTTTTAAACGCCTGTATCGGGTCATGTTGGCCATTAGTGACCAGATTCCGAATGTTCTCCCATTCTGGTGGATATTGGTAGGCTCCGGCCTTTGCCCACCAGAGCCGACATAATATATATATATATATATATATATATATATATATATATATATATATATATATATATATATATATATATATATATATATATATATATATATAATATATATATATATATATATATATATATATATATATATATATATATATATATATATATATATATATATATATATATATATATATATATATATATATATATATATATATATATAATATATATATATATATATATATATATATATATATATATATATATATATATATATATATATATATATATATATATATATATATATATATATATATATATATATTATATATATATATATATATATATATATATATATATATATATATATATATATATATATATATATATATATATATATATATATATATATATATATATATATATATATATATATATATATATATATATATATATATATATATATATATATATATATATATATATATATATATATATATATATATATATATATATATATATATATATGTAGCACGTAAACTTACCCACATATGTACAAAAATACATAATTACATACAAAGTATGTGCATACATACGTAAATACATAAATAGACCCTTTTGTGGAGTGTATTGTGCATATTTTCATGCATTCAAAGATATTTACATAATACATAGATTATTATTATTATTATTATTATTATTATTATTATTATTATTATTATTATTATTATTATTATTATTATTATTATTATTATTATTATTATATGATGTATTCATACATACATACCTACATACATATGTACATACATACATATATACACTCATACATGTATGCATACAAACTTACATTCATACATATTTACATACATACATACAAAAACATATCCGTTATGCGTACATACATACATAAAAACATACATACATACATACATACATACATATATCCATACATAAAACTTAATTCATACAAACTTAAAACATAAATACATACATACATTCATACATAAATTTATTCGTCATGCATACATACAAACATACATGCATACATACATACATGTATACTTTCATGCATACACACACATACATGATGAAAGGGTCCAAATTCGCTACTAAAAAGGTGGAGTCTTTTGCAAGCAAGGATAAGTTTTTTTGATTTTACTTTTAAAATTAAGAATTATCAGAGCGAAAGATTTTAAAGGTAAGAAAATTTAATTATTATTATTATTATTATTATTATTATTATTATTATTATTATTATTATTATTATTATTATTATTATTATTATCATCATTTTAAGGTGATGATGATAACAGGTAGTTTTTTTCTTATTGATCTACGCCCTACTGCATCCCACACTTATCGTGATTCTTCTCCCTTCACTTCTGTTTTGACCTTCTGGGTCAGGTCAGCCTGTCTTTCTCTTTAATTCTTTAATTCTTTACAGGGATTCAGGCTTTACAAATTTCTTGAACCACCCCGACCATTAGATATTGATTCCGTCTACTATTCAAGTCAAGTTCAAGTTCAGACTGGGACAGTCTCAGCAGGCCCGTGTCTTCTAAGTTCTAATCTGTCTCTATTTTTCTTATGTTCTAATGTTTTAATGCCTTTCATCTTCTTCACTGAAAATCTTTCATGTCTTACGCCTCCAGTTTTTTCATTCATTTTGCGTTGTAAGTCTAAGTTTGACATCAATGCAGCACAATCGGCTCAATCCTGCATTTAGAGAATCTTGTCTTTACCTAATTTCTCAAGCTATATTCTATTCAAAATTTATTAAGGACGTTTTCTTTAATCTGCAAGTTTCCACTTTCTTTTGATTAATCACATCCGGATAATTCATTTCCACACAATATCAGATTCCTAGATACCAAAATTCAAAGTATCTACTCAATCTTTCATCCATCACCTCAATCACTCTTTGTGTTTGTTCTTTCTTCAAACCAATCATCAATTTTTCTTTTGGTTCTTTAAGGAAAATTGATTCTCAATCCTGTCTGGTTTTTTTCTCAGCCATTTTAACATCAGCTTTTGAAACTCAGCTGATGTACCAGGTTTAGTATTACAAAGAACAAACAAACACACTGAATACAAAACATAAACACATATACATAAACACGAATACATTTTCTCAACTTGATTGTTTTCTAATACAAATGCTTCTTGAATCCTCTGCTCCTTTTTTCATCTATTTTCTAATTCTCTTATCAATTGTTCATTCTCTTCATTACTAACTACTCCAAATCAAATTTATCGCTGGAATCTTACAATAATAATAGTAGTAAAATATGATGATAATAATAATAATAATAATAATAATAATAATAATAATAATAATAATAATAATAATAATAATAATAATAATAATAATAAATAATAATAATAATAATAATAATAATAATAATAATAATAATAATAATAATAATAATAATAATAATAATAATAATAATAATAATATAATAATAATAATAATAATAATAATAATAATAATAATAAT
>SEYY01024465.1:0-15000 GCA_009176605.1 Armadillidium nasatum | reverse complement strand
ATATATATATATATATATATATATATATATATATATATATATATATATATATATATATATATATATATATATATATATATTCAAATTATTCATTAGGTCACTACTATATTACTCTGAATCATATAAATTTTTTTTTTATAAAATCCAGAACCCTGGTAGCAAGTATCAGCTGCTTTGTGGTCTTCATTCTGTAATGGATTCAAGTTAGGTATTCTGTGTTAACAGAGTTTCAAAGATACTAAATTATTAGTGTTCACCTAGCAGAGGCATTTTTAAAAAAAAGTTTCAGAGTTATTTGATGCATAATAAATTATTCTATCCAAATGTATTGTGCTTCCGGAAAATAATATCCGATAAGCACCAACATGGAAGTAAGTTGAAATTGGGTAACAGAGAGAGAGAAGCATTATGAAAAATTATGATAAAAAATAGGAAATAACAGCTGCAAAAGTTACTTCTTAGCTGAATACCACTTTTGCAAACTCTGTTCGCACCAAATCAATGAGGAGGGAACTTCACAATTCGACTATTTATGGGAGTAGTGCAATTGTCAAACTTCTGGTAAACGACGAGAATGCAGGAAAAGAGAAAGAGTGTTGCAACAAGCATAAGGATTTGACAGCCGATCAATGGGATACATTATTTTAATAGATTTCAATGTTCATCACCACTAATGGCTTTTTTCTAGTTCTCAAAGTGCATCTGATGATCTTGCCTTCCATTTTCGATTCAGACTGACCTTTAAAGCAAATTTTGAATAGCATTTTTATCATTTAAATTTACATAATTTTCATTTTTCTAAAAGTTTATGTCAACAGTTTTATTAATTTTATTATTATTATTATTATTATTATTATTATTATTATTATTATTATTATTATTATTATTATTATTATTATTATTATTATTATTATTATTATTATTATTAGTATTAAAGATTGAACTTGAATAATAAAAAATTTAACCCTTTCAAATTTACAGGTTTTTTTACATTATAGTTTTATCATTAATAACATTATTTTTTATTAGGGAAAAAAATGACGTTGGTTTTGATTTTCGCTTATAAATAGAATCTGAATTGATATTTGGACATTATTGCTTAATAGTCCTTTTATTCAACAAGATGAGCTCCAAAACTATCGTAAGTATATATATATATACTATATATATATATATATATATATATATATATATATATATATATATATATATATATATATATATATATATATATATATATATATATATATATATATATATATATATATATATATATATATATATATATATATATATATATATATATATATATATATAAAGTGAGCTTTAAAATGTCTGTGAGAGTAGAAGTATCATTGTGTGTGAGTATAAATTAAATGTTTACGAACAATGAACAATATTTGAATTACACGAAAAAATTTTATTTCAGGTTTTTCTTTTGCTTCTGGTTGCAACCATTGCTTTTGCACTTCCAGGGAGAGATGTAAGTTATGTTTTTTTTTTTTTAACAAAATTACTACTACTAAAACTAAAATTTTTATTACTATTACTCCGTATTCTTTTTTTTTTCTCTTGTTATTACCAAAGGAAATAGTAATAAATTATTCTATTCAAAATAGTTAATATTAATTGAAAAAAAATAACTATAATACTTTTAATTAAAAATTATAGCAAAATAGGAAAATAATAATGATATAAATAATAGTAATCATAATAATAATAATAATAATAATAATAATAATAATAATAATAATAATAATAATAATAATAATAATAATAATAATAATAATAATAATAATAATAATAATAATAATAATAATAATAATAATAATAATAATAATAATAATAATAATGATAGTAATAATATTCTTTAATCTTTATTTATTTTTACCGTTACAAATTTACATGCTCAAATATCGTAAAATTTATTTGTTTTGATAATAAACTGAAATTATGATAAAATAATAAATATAATGACATACAATAATAATAATAATAATAATAATAATAATAATAATAATAATAATAATAATAATAATAATAATAATAATAATAATTATAATAATAATAATAATATAATAACTAATTATACTAATAATGCATAGCTAGTTAGCTTAGTAATTGTTGAGATGAAGGAGACTAATAATAAAGTTAATAAATAAGATAATACAAAAATGATACTAATAATAGGCTAATATATAATATAGAATAATAAATTATAATGATGAGAAAAATAACATTTATAATAAAATAAATATTAATTATAACTTTAGTACAATAATAAAATAATTATTCGAAAGTAATAATCATAATAATTATAATAATGTTTATAATAACAATAATAAAAAGGGTTAGTTCAATAGTTTTAATAGCTTATTATTATTATCATTATTATTAATATTATTATTATTATTATTATTATTATTATTATTATTATTATTATTATTATTATTATTATTATTATTATTATTATTATTATTATTATTATTATTATTATTATTATTATTATTATTATTATTATTATTATTATTATTATTATTATTATTATTATTATTATATTATTATTATTATTATTATTATTATTATTATTATTATTCTTATTATTAGTATGACCGATCTCGAGAAGACTACAGAAGATACCGCAGCAATGAAGATCGTGATGACAATGGAGATGAAGAAGATCGAAGCTACGAATTCCGATACCAGGTAAATGACGAGTCCGAAGAACTCGATTTCGGTCACCGGGAAGAGAAGAGCTCCGGAGAGGTCGAAGGATACTATTACGTCCTTCTTCCTGATTCCCGGATACTTCATGTCAAATATACTGCAGATGATGAAAACGGATACGAAGCAGAGGTTCATTTTGAAGGCTCTGCGGAGTATGAGTCTCAGGAACGATATGAAAAAGAAGAAAAACCAAGATATGGTCGCCGTTACAGGAGTGATTCTAGGGAGAGATAAATAAACGATCCAACAGTACAATTGTTATTATTATTATTATTATTATTATTATTATTATTATTATTATTATTATTATTATTATTATTATTATTATTATTAATATTATTAATATTATTATTATTATTAATTGTTAATTTTACCTGAGTTTATTAATAAATTTTAGCATGTTGTATTTTTGTTTTTCTTGTAGAGTCGCCAAAATAAAATTTTCATACAATATTTGATTTTTCATTATCATATAAATTATTTAGAACTTTTTACCGAAGTTATACAAAAATCAACTCAATTTTAAGAAGCATTTTATTCATTTCATTTCGTTGATTTTCATATTTACTTATTAAGACACTATTTACTAGCTAAGGTACCGTGGCCACAGAGTCCTCCTAGAGCAGGGTTTCCCAAACTGGGTTCCGTGGCAGATATTTTTGGTTCGGCGAGGCTTTTAGATTTACAAAAATAATTTTCATAATGTAAATAATTTTTGAAATAATACAAAAATTTAATTAACTGGAAGTTTCTGGGTAACTCAATATATATATATATATATATATATATATATATATATATATATATATATATATATATATATATATATATATATATATATATATATATATATATATATATATATATATATATATATATATATATATATATATATATATATAAAATTTGAATTTATATAAATTGTAAATTGGGGTTGTCTTTATTTCATTAAACGATATCTGACTAATCTTCACACAATTATTCTTCCTGCCACTCTAAGCAGAAAATTTTTATCGTTCTACATTTCATAAACATAAATCATGTCTTAATGGCAGGCCTATGATGATGTTAGAATTTAATTACAATACATATATGATTACATGCATCGAATTGAACAAAATATTTTTAATCACATCCTCAAAATATATTTTTGTAGCCAATCATTATAGAAGTGCTTAATGCAAAACGTTTGAAAACGTTTTAATGAGTTTAATGAAGCAAGCATCAAATAATCAACCATAATTATTTTTTGGCAACTCTGCTGATGAGTTTTTCAGTTTCGGTCAATGAAAATGAGAAGTGGTTGGTATATTAATTGTGCATATTCTTGATGTTAAAAGAATGTTTTTTTTAATGTCTTTGCATTAGAATTAAACGTTTGAACGATTATAATTCTTTATTTGAATAAATTAAACTATTCACAATGGATAAATGGTTAAATTTAAAAAATAATGAGAATTCAAATTCATATAAGTAGCTTTCTACAACACAAACGAAGAAGATGTTACTTGGCCTGAGACTATAGCCAGTTCATCTTCAAAAGCTTCACCAAAACTACCCGGTGGAAAAAACAAAATCCGAAAATATGACGATGCTTTTATTTCTTATGGTTTCACCCCTGGAGTGGTTGTAAGAATCAACCAAGTGCTTTGTGTGTCGAATGTGGAAAATTTTTTGAGTAATAACAGTTTAAATCCAACTAAACTAAAACGACATTTAGAAACAACACATTCCAATCCAAGTGATGAACATTTTAAAAGAATGTGTTTAGAATTAAATCAAAGAAAATCTATACTTTACTCACACGAGACAGAAAACAATGATGATTTCTCTCTTCAAACTGATGAGTCAACAAACGTTGCTGGTTTAGCACATTTGCTTGTATTGTACGGTATAATTATGAAAGCCACATTGAAGAAGATTTATTAATCTGCAAGCCATTGGAGAGTTATATTACAGGGGAAGTAATATTTAATTTAATTGATTCATATATGGAAAAAAATGAAATTTCATTGAAGTTTTGTTCAAGCATTTGCACTGATGGAGAATAAAAAAAATAAAAATGTTGAAAGTATCCATTGTTGTCTTCATCAAACACTAGCGGTAAAATGTATGCCTGAAAACTTAAAATTAGTATTAAACGATGTTATTAAAATGATTAATTTAATAAAATTAAGGATACTAAACGCAAGAATCTTCAGTTTATTATGTGAAGATAAGGGAAGCACTAATGAAACTTTATTGTTGCATACTGAAGCGCGTTGGTTATTTCGTGGAAAAGTGTTGGCACGATTTTTCGAAATACGTGAAGAAATTATTATTTTTTCTATCTGAATATCCTTCTCCACTTTCATCTAGATTAAAAAATCAATGTTGGATGGAAAAAATGGTATACCTTTCTGAAATATTTACTTGCTTGAATGAAATCAGTCTTACAATGCAAAGTGCCAATTGTAACATGTTTCAAAGTCAAGGGTAAAATGAGCGTACTTCAACGTAAACTTAAACTCTTGGGTAATTTTATTGCTAAAGGTAATGTTGAATGTTTTGAAAACCTGAGTAGTTTTTTACTAACAAATGAAATTTCCTTAAGGCGAAAAAACAAAATATTTAGTTTTGCAACATTTGTCTGATATGAATATCTCGAAAACAGAGTATTTTCTTACAGAAATGGAAACATACTCAACATTAAAATAAAAAATTTGAAGGAAGTGGAACTTGCAAAATTTTGATGAATTATAGATACCCTGATATAAGCTCAAAAACTTTGAAATAATAATGCGATTTCCAACCACATATTTATGCGAAAGAACTATTTCACTGTATGCAGCAACAAAAAATAAAGTTAGAGATAGACTAAATATAGAAGCTGACTTAAGGTTACAAATAACGTCTATAATTCCAAACAATGAATGCTCTCTGTAACCAGCAGAAGGCTCCCCCAAGTCATTAAAAGGTACTTTTTATAATTATTTAAGTTCAGCAAAATTTTTGCTCTAACGTTGGGGTTTCGTGGGTTTGAAAAGTTTGGGAAGCCCTGTCCTAGAGCTATGTTAATCTGCCACGCGTAATAAGTATTCTCAAAATTTACCAAATTAGTTCATTTGAATTTTTTTTTCTTCTATCTCTCCATATATCTGGATGCGTAGATGTATTTTTAGAGCTAACTAAATTCACTAAAACACTTCAATAGCTTTGTTGAACACTTCTGTTAATCTTCTTTTCCTTTACTTGAGTATTCATCTGCAATTTAATCTAGATGCATGAGCTAATCTAAGTCAGAGGCTTCTGTAACAAATTTTATTATTATTATTATTATTATTATTATTATTATTATTATTATTATTATTATTATTATTATTATTATTATTATTATATTATTATTATTAAAATTGTCTAGGAAAGCAAGAGCTGAACTCTTGACAGACAAGTACCACAGCAAAATAATTATAAATTTCCATATTCGTAAAATAGTACTTGGTTTGATTTGAATCTTTACATATTTAGCTAAAGCCTTGTATAGTAATATGCTGTCGTGTTCCTAAAAAGTGATGGTGTTTCATTACATAGTTATTTAAGAAAACCTGGAAATTGTTTTTAATAAATTTTGATGATTTGTATTATTGGGTTTCATTTACATACATTTTGTATTCATTGCCAGGATTGAGTGGAAATAATTAAAGTCAAAGGTGGCTCACCTCGCCTAGGAATTTGCTCATTTTTCTTAAGTAATACTTAAGATCTTATAGGTATTGTATTTTTAAAAAAAATTTATTGTTGAACTACATTGCAACCTAAACTATACAATAATTACTTTCCATTAAGGTAAACAAACCAATATTTTTTATGCTTCCCAATCAATTAATATTGAATTTTAGTTTTTGTATTTTAAGTTTACAACCCAGTCAGTTGGAATATTTTTCTTATCAAGAAATATAAAATTAGATTGTTAAAATGTAATAATTTTTGAAAAGTATAATAAAAATAAGTACCAAAGAATTTAAATATCATTAAAAAAAATTTATTCTTAGAGGAAGAATACTTTTGATTTTTTATTTCAAAATATATGAATACAAATAAAATCATAATTGGAATTGACGATGAGATTCGTTTAAAGAGTAAACTCTCCACAACTCTTATTTTTGGGTTCTAGAGTGAGTCCACAGTTGTAAAGTTATCTGCATATATATATATATATATATATATATATATATATATATATATATATATATATATATATATATATATATATATATATATATATATATATATATATATATATATATATATATATATATATATAGGGTCATAAGACCCCCTTTACTCCCAACCAGTGAGGGTGGAGAGTTGAGAGTATTTTTGCATAGTGAATACATAATCCAATGAATTTATTATTATTGCTAATTCTTCTATAATCTTTATTACTCTTTTATTATTATTATTATTATTATTATTATTATTATTATTTATTATTATTATTATTATTATTATTATTATTATTATTGTTATTATTATTATTATCATTATCATATTTTAGAAATTTTATGTTAGCCTTTGCTTTAATAAATTGTTTACATTTCCCTTCCAAGGATCTAAAAATCCTTTTCTGCTCTAAGTTAATTTTCTTTCAAATAATTCTGGAGAATAATTTGCAAATTAAGTAAAATGAATTGTTATATTTATTATATTTTTCTGCTAAAGCGTTTCGTCCAAAAACTTGGGACATCTTCAGAGGTGTAAATTGCAGCAGTGAATGAATTTATATAAGCAAATTAAAGTAAAATATATTAATATTATAATAACTTTAATTAAATATTTCAAATAATTTTAAATTTAAGGGACATAACATTGATTTTTTTTAATCTCGGGCCAATAGCTTTTAATGTAAATAGGCTTCGCAATTTTTAACTTTTGGATTTCATTCGAAGTATACAGGACTTTGAAATGGTAAACGTCACACTCAACTAAATAAAAAAAAATACTCAAGCATGAATACATTTTTGCATGCATTGTTTATCTGTTTCAAAAATATAAGTTTACTTAGACATGAATAATTGAAAAATGATGGTTTCGTTGGATTTTTAAAATAAATTAAAAAAATTTTAGGACCAAAAAGTTTTCATTAAATATTTTTTTAAAAAATTTCACTAAATATTATTCAAAATTATGAATTAACATTTCAAAACATTTCATTTACATAAAACTAATATATTTTATAAACGTAATAAGTAATTTGCTCATATTGGCACATTGAATTTCCTAAGAAACACGAGTGTAAGCATATAACACTATAAATTTTTATGATTTCACTATACAATACAATAAAACTTTTACTTTACGTACAGGAATATTTCAAAGAGATCAGAGAAATATAGCTCAACCATGCTTCACTCAAACGGAACACTAACTGACGATATTCACCCAACCACTGGGAGGTAATTATTACAACAATTTTTAGCTTCGCCTCCTTTTTGAAGCAATTAACGGTTAAAATATCGTTTACATATATACCTATTATTATTACAACCCTTCTCATAGGACAGGTAAATATTTTCAATCCTTCTTAACCTTCTTGTGACATTGATGAATGGAAACATATACCTAGAGTTTTAAAAAACAATTACCCTATCAGTTCTCCTATTCACACAATCTTTATTATTGTTTTTGTTTTTATTATTATTATTATTATTATTATCATTATTGTTATTATTATAAGTATTATTATTATTATAAGTATTATTATTATTATTATTATTATTATTATTATTATTATTATTATTATTATTATTATAATTATTATAATTTTTAATTTTCCTCTTAATAAACATAATTATTACCGTTCCTTACATTCTAACCATATCAAGAACCGACATACTTCGCACAAAAGAAATCAAACTCCATTTTACATCCTACATTAATTCCTCTTTACCCTATTTTCTTTGCGTATTCGTTAGGAAGGGCTCAATATTGCAATAAAAATAGACTTATTAATCACCAAGTATAGAATATACATTCTACGAAACTCATCTAACCAATGTTCTGTAATGTCTTTATAACACAATTTCTCACTTTCAATTATTTGATAGAACTGATTCATAACTTATCACATTCATGATACTTCTTATTGGAGAGCATCCACGTCAAAGGTTGAAATTCTCCTATATGCTTTCCATGATAACGTTTCCCTATTGTTACGAGAAATTCAGGTGTTCAGGGGTATTTATAGGATATAAAGATTGAGATGCGTCCTAGAGTCCTCTTTATGAGGCATAGCCTTACTCAAAGGCAATATATATATATATATATATATATATATATATATATATATATATATATATATATATATATATATATATATATATATATATATATATATATATAATATATATATATATATAAATTTTTTTTTTTTTTTTTTGTGCCTTCCCATGTACGACTGCAGGAATTTTCCTGCAGTTGACGCTACCCTGCATTATGGATATATATAATATATATATATATATATATATATATATATATATATATATATATATATATATATATATATATATATATATATATATATAATATATATATATATATATATATATATATATATATATATATATATATATATATATATATATATATATATATATATATATATATATATATATATATATAATAAATTATTCATTATTTAACTACTATATTACTCTGAATAATAATAATAATAAAAATTAAAAAAAATCCAGAACCATGGTAGCAAGTATCAGCTGCTTTGTGTTCTTCATTCTGTAAGGATTCAAGTTAGGTATTCTGTGTTAACAGAGAGATTCAAAGAAACCAAATTGTTAGTGTTCACCAAGCAGTGACATTTGGGAAAAAAGTTTCAGAGTTATTTGACGTATAGTAAATTTTTATATCCAAATGTATTGAGCTTCTGGAAAAACAATATCCGATAAGCACCAACATGGAAGTACGCTGAAATTTGGTAACATAGAGAGAGAGGAGCATTGTGAAAAATTATGATGAAAAATAAGAAAATAACATTTGCAAAAATTACTTCTTAGCCGAATACCACTTTTTCAAATTCTGCTCGCACCAAATCAATGAGGAGGGAACTTCACAGTTCGAATATTTATGTGAGTAGAGCAATTGTCAAACTTCTGGTAAACGACGAGAATGCAGGAAAAGAGAAAGAGTGTTGCAATAAGCATAATGTTTTGACCAAAGATCAATGGGAGACATCATTTTACAGATTTCAATGTTCACCACCACTTATGGCTTTTTTCTAGTTCTCAAGGTGCATCTGATGATCTTGCCTTCCATTTTCTGTTCAGACTGACCTTTAAATCAAATTTTATATCGCATTTTTATCACTTAAATTTATGTAATTTTATTTTTTTTAAAAGTTTATGTCAACATTTTTATTAATTTTATTATTATTATTACTATTAAAGATTGAACTTGAATAATAAAAAATTTAACCCTTTCATATTTACAGGTTTTTTTACATTATAGTTTTATCTTTAATAACATTATTTTTATTAGGGAAAAAAAATGACGTTGGTTTCGATTTTCGCTTATAAATAGAATCTGAATTGATATTTGGACATTATTGCTTAATAGTCCCTTTATCCAACAAGATGAGTTCCAAAACTATCGTAAGTATATATAATATATATATATATATATATATATATATATATATATATATATATATATATATATATATATATATATATATATATATATATATATATATATATATATATATATATATATATATATATATATATATATATATATATATATATTATATATATATAATATATATATATATATATATATATATATATATATATATATATATATGAGATCTGTAATTGACCTTCAAAATGTGTCTGTGCGAGTAGATGTATCATTGTATCATTGTATGTGAGTATATATGAACTGTTTACGAACAATGGACAAAATTTAAATTACACAAAAAAATTTTATTTCAGGTTTTTCTTTTGCTTCTGGTTGCAACCATTGCTTTTGCACTTCCAGGGAGAGATGTAAGTTATGTTTTTTTTTTAACAAAATTACTTCTACTAATACTAAAATTTTCATTACTATTACTACTATTTTTTTTAACTCTTATTATTACCTAAGGTAATAATAATAAATTATTCTATTCAAAATAGTTAATAAATCAATTGAAAAAAAAAACTATAACACTTTTAAAAAATTTAGAAAAATAGAAAAATAATAGTCATAAAAATAATAATAAATAGTAATAATAATAATAATAATAATAATAACAATAATAATAATAATAATAATAATAACAATAATAATAATAATAATAATAATAATAATAATAATAATAATAATAATAATAATAATAATAATAATAATAATATTTTTAAATCTTTATTTATTTTTTCAGTTACAAATTTACATATGAAAATATCGTGTAATTTATATGTTTTGATACTAAACTGAAAGTATGATAAAATAGTAAGGATAATAACATAATGATAATAATAATAATAATAATAATAATAATAATAATAATAATAATAATAATAATAATAATAATAATAATAATAATAATAATAATAATAATAATAATAATAATAATAATAATAATAATAATAATAATAATAATAATAATAATAATAATAATAAAATAACTAATTATCCTAATAATGCATAGCTAGTAAGCTTGGTAATTGTTGGGATGAAGGAGACTAAAAATAAAGTTAATAAATAATAAGATAATAATATAATAATGATACTAATAATATGGTAATATATAATGTAAAATAATGAATTATAATAATGAGAATAAAACAATTATAATAAAATAAATATTAATTATAACTATAGTTTAATAATAAAACAGAAGTAGGAATAATTATGCGAAAAGTAATAATCATAATAATAGTAATAATTACTACAATACTACTAATAAAATAGGTTAGTTCATTAGTTTTAATAACATTATTATTATTATTCTTATCATTGTTAATAATATTGTATTATTATTATTATTATTTATTATTATTATTATTATTATTATTATTATTATTATTATTATTATTATTATTATTATTATTATTATTATTATTATTATTATTATTATTATTATTATTATTATTATTATTATTATTATTATTATTATTATTATTATTATTATTATTATTATTATTATTATTATTATTATTATTATTATTATTATTATTATTATTATTATTATTATTATTATTATTATTATTATATATTATTATTATTATTATTATTATTATTATTATTATTATTATTATTATTATTATTATTATTATTATTATTATTATTACTATTATTATATATTCTTATTATTAGTATGACCGATCTCGAGAAGACTACAGAAAATACCGTAGCAATGAAGATCGTGATGACAATGGAGATGAAGAAGATCGAAGCTACGAATTCCGATACCAGGTAAATGACGAGTCCGAAGAACTCGATTTCGGTCACCGGGAAGAGAAGAGCTCCGGAGAGGTCGAAGGATACTATTACGTCCTTCTTCCTGATTCCCGTATACTTCATGTCAAATATACTGCAGATGATGAAAACGGATACGAAGCAGAGGTTCATTTTGAAGGCTCTGCAGAGTATGAGTCTCAGGAACGATATGAAAAAGAAGAAAAACCAAGATATGGTCGCCGTTACAGGGGGGATTCTAGGGAGAGATAAATAAACCATCCAACAGTACTATTGTTATTATTATTATTATTATTATTATTATTATTATTATTATTATTATTATTATTATTATTATTATTAATTGTTAATTTTACCTGAGTTTATTAATAAATTTTAGCATGTTGTATTTTTGTTTTTCTCGTAGAGTCGCCAAAATAAATTTTTCATACAATATTTGATTTTTCATTATCATATAAATTATTTAGAACTTTTTACCGAAGTTATACAAAAATCAACTCAATTTTATGAAGCATTTTATTTATGTCATTGTGTTTGTATTTTTGTTGATTTTCATATTTACGTATTTAAACAATATTTATTGGCCGAGGTAAGGTGGCAACAGAGTCTTCTTAGAGCTATATTAATCTTCCATGCATTAGTATACTCAAAATTTGTTGATTTAGTCCATGTGATTTTTATTATTTCTTTTATTTCTTCATTTATCTGGCAGCGTAAATGTATTTTAAGAGCTTACTAAATTAATCCCAAACATTTCAGTAGCTTTGCTGAACACTTCTCTTAATCTTCCTTTCCTCTTACTTGATTTATTTGACATACCGTTTATGATTTTGAAAATTGTGTAGCATTGTAAGAGTGAGCATATCTTGTAGTTTGAGCATGGATAATTGTTTAAAAAGTGGGCTTATATGTTCATAATAATTGCGTGATCCAGATATTATACGAATTAATTTTTTATGTAGTTTTATTAAGGGTTGTAGCAGAGATTCACTTGCATATCCCCGTACTGGTAAATTGTATAGTAGGTGAGGGTAAACAAAGCTGTAATATAAGTTTTTTAGTACATATTTTGGAATAGAGTTTTTTATCTTTAGGAATGCATAAGTAGCATATGTAAGTTTGAAAATAAGACTATTTATGTGGTTTTTGAAGGAAAGTTTCTCATCGAAAATAACTCCTAAAATTTTGCAGATGTAGTTCTGTTTATGGTTGTACCTTTTGCCGTGACATTTAGAATGATAGGAGTTTTAATGTTTATCATTATTAAGGTATTGGTTTTTTTGTAGGTTAAGGGAAAGCCTGTTTGCCTCTACCCATGTTACAATATTTTCTAATACATTATTTACTTTTGTGTTTAGTGTATCTATGTTACGGTCTGTTATTAGAATTGCGGTATCATCAGCGTATTGTGAATGTAGAGAATTATGACAATTTTGGAAGTCATTAGTATATATGTTAAAGAATAGTGGACCCAAAATAGATCCCTGAGGCACTCCTTGAGAAATTGAAGCGAGAGAGGATGAGACATCTCCTATCTTCACGTATTGTGTTCTACCAGATAAATATGATTGGAACCAGTTTATGGAGTCTTTTGAAACGCCAAGCCTATTTAATTTTTGCAGGAGTAAGTTGTGAGGAACAACATTAAATGCTTTTGAGAAGTTTAGTGCTCTTTTGTATATGTTTTCTGTAAGGAGAGTTAGTGCATCTTCTGTACTACGATTTTTTGTAAATCCAAACTGAGTCTGTGAAAGGAGTTCATTTTTGTAGAAGTAATTTGCAAGTTGTGTATGTACCAATTTCTCGAGTATTTTACCAACTGTATGTAGGATAGAGATTGGACGGAAGTTTTATGAACCGAAGTATCCATGGATTTAGGAACGGGAGTAACCCTTGCTATTTTCAGTTCTTCTGGAAAGTGACCTAATTCAAGTGAAGTATTTTAGATGATCATTAATATTGGTGAGATTTCATTTGCGCAGTATTTATAAATCCAGTTGGGAACACTATGAATGTCAGAGTTTTTGTTTTTCAAACTATTTATTGCACATTTGACTTCGGAACTTGATATGTTTGTAAAGGAGAATTTTTGACCTTTGTGAGTTTCTAGGTAGTTAGTTAAAGATACACTTGTTTGGGGAATTTCTGCTGCTACTTTAGCTCCTATAGTTGTAAAATAGGAATTAAATTCATTGACAATGAGTTGCTTATCGGTCACAATCTCGTCTTTAATTTTTATTTTTGGAATTATAACTTCATTATTTTTGTGACGGTTTAAGATCTTATTTATCAATCCCCATGTTGGTTTGGCATAGTTTTGAGTTTGTTGAAATTTGTTTCAAGATAGTCAGCTTTAGATTTTTAATTAGCTTTTTCAATAATGAAGAATATGCGATGAATGTTTGCATTGGTGTTATGCCTCTCATAACACTTTTATAGAGTTTGTGTTTTTTGCTTTATTGAGTTAAGCAACGCTTTTATGGGAAAGTGTTTATCGTATATACTGTAGAAATTATTGTTGAATATTTTGAGTTTTTCATCAATTGAAACATTGGTACTGTGTACAAATGAAAAATCTGATGTCTTTATTTGGTTTAGGAACTTATTTTTACGGTTATCAGATACGAGTCTAAGGGCTATTTTCTTTTGTTCTTTTAAAGTAGGTGATGTTTCTAGCATTAATACGCAAGGTTAGTGGTCTGAAGTATCTGAGTACAATGTGTAGGATTTTATTGAATCTTGTTTATTTGACCATATATGATCGATTATTGTGGAGGTTTGATTTCCATTTGGCTTTGTGATGCCATATATATTATA
>SEYY01024464.1:55000-59484 GCA_009176605.1 Armadillidium nasatum | reverse complement strand
GTGAAAGTATTAAAAGGTAGAGGAGGGCTAAGTAATGGAGAGAGAGAGATAATGTGTGAAAGTATTAAAAGGTAGAGGAGGGCTAAGTAATGTGTTAAAGATGTTAAAAGAAAAGAAAAACATGAACTCTTCGTAAAATTGAAAGAATTCGATAAAGAGTACTATTAAAAGAGATTCAAATATTTTATTAGAAATATATAAAAAATCAGGACACTAAAATATAGTAAATATATATATTTATTATAATATATAGATATATATATATATATATATATATATATATATATATTTATATTATAAATATATATATTTATATATTATAATAAAAAGAGAGAGAGAGAAATGCATGAAGAGTACTGTATAAATGATGTGTTTGTTAAGAGATAAAGTGAACGATATAATAGATTAGTTTTACAATCCACACATCGAAACGATCCATAATTAATCCTTATGAATAGGTCAGTCAAAGGACATTTTTAAAATTTATTTGATGCACCGTTTACATAACCACAGAACCGTTCAAGGCATCTCATGTAATTTCTCTTGGTTTGAACCGTTTTAGAATGTTCTCTTAGGAGAACAACAGGATCAATGTTGTAAAAAGCATAAAGAAAATAATTTATCCGAAGAAGTGAATTTCGACTGAGTTTTTGAATGCTTCATCACCTTCATGCACCTTCATCACCTTCATCACCTTCATGCTTCTGTTAATACGATCTTAGATATTACGAGAATGAGATATTACGTTAGATAATAAAAATTTTAAAGATAATACACTATACTATAATTCCAATTTTAATTTAAAACTTTTATCACAACATTCTTTTTCATACTTGTAATAGTATAATTGGAAATAATCATGAAATATTTAATGCATAATCTATCAATTTAGTAACATAGAAATGTTTCAATGAGTTTCATTTGTGGAATTATAACTTAAATTTAGGCTTGTTTTTAAGGTTGCCACCACCACTCAAGGGCAAAGCCCTATTTATCAAGGAAGAGTCGTAAAATGGAAATACAAGTATTCCACAGAGATCCATCCTCATTAAATGTAAATTTCTAAATTAAGTTGAGGCTCTAACTTTAAAGTTAGAATTAAATTCATCAGGAAATACAAAAAATGAAGAAAATTCCACAGAACAGAAATGGTTGGGAAGAAAAAGTATCAAATCGAACAAGCCTGGAGGAGTTGTCGATTTTCACTCCTTTTTTTCCTACGAAGGAGTCATAAGTGTGGTGAAATTCAACTGTTTACGTCTCCTTCGAACACTTATCGTTAATCACGTGAAGAAAAGCGCTAACGTCGTGTCGCAAAAATAACAACCCACTCTCTAGAGGTAAAAGTACTCCAAATAAGGGCGCATGAGATCCTTGAATGTTTGAGAAAAAAAAAATCTCTCATCCTAAACATCATTCACAGCTTTTTAAAAGCCTCTTTAGTATCCATTACAATTTGAAGTTTTCAATAATTTTTTTTAATTTCATTATTATTTTTAAGTATTATTATATTTTAAAAAACCAGAGATTTTCATATTGCTATTGCTATTGAGTTGTGAAAGGCAGGTTTGTTTTGATAGGAAGAATTTTTTTAATTTTCTCAAAGAATCCTGACCACTCCGATGAGAAATCTTGATAAAACACCTTTGACTCCATCGGATCAACTCACTTAATAAGAGTTGACCTTAGGATCAGTGTTGTATTGTAGCAGGCAACATAGAAATATTTTCAGGATTTATTCGTATGTTAAATATTCAACCTGACACATGCCACAAATTGACTTTTTTCTCTCCTTTTAAATCACTCTCTTTCTCTCTCACACACACAAACACACCGGTATATATATATATATATATATATTATATATATATATATTATATAATATTTATAGGATGAGGAGGTGAGGAGGGGGTATTTAAGCTATAGGAGCAGAATAACATCTTTAGAAAGATAAATTTTAGGCATAATGTTTGGAGGGGTTAGGGGAGGAGGAGGAGGAGGAACAGTCCGGAATTCGCTAAGGTTGAACTGGAGCAGAATTTGAAAGTGTCAGCTTTGAAGAAGGCAAAACGGCAGTTGAACGTCAGAAGATACTAGAGGAGGAAAGAGGAAGAAGCAAGTTAGAGTTGACTTTTTGCAAATACCAGACAGGGCGAGAGGAAGGAACAGAAAGATTATGCATTGCGGCGGAGGAAGAGTTTTTGGTATCTCGAAGATAGATTTGATGATTCCGGGATGAAATATGTATTAATTAAATATATATATATATATATAATATATATAATATATATATTTATATATATTATATATATATATATATATAATATATATATATATATATATATATATATATATATATATATATATATATATATATATATATAATATATATTTTATATTTGTAAAATAAATATACATATATATTAATAATGAGACGATTATTCGTCATCTTAGGCAAAATCTGCATATTTTTTCTCAATCTTCATCGTCATCGGAAATTTTCTGCCGATTAATTTACATACTGACTTATAAATACTTCTCTAAAATAAATATTTTTTTTATTCTTCTAATGAAGAAATCGAATTTCCCCAGACAGAAACTGGAGAAAATACTTTCTGCATCACCATTTAAGAGCTGTAAATATAAAGTACAAAAATTTTGCATGTTTCTCCATGTTTTCTCAAATTAAAATTTTTAAAATCAATGTTCCGAAGATATATAGAGTGTCCCATTTTCTCTCGAACCAAGATATGCGATTGTAGATTTCAAAATGCTGGTCATAAGTTTAGAAATATGTATATGAACATCTTCAATGAGTTTGTAAATCATGTGGATGATGAGGAACTCCATACTAGCTATTTTTAGCAAGATGGCATGTTCGAAATATTCCCAAAGGAGTTTGACCACCAAGGTCGAGTTACCTTACCCAGCAGTATTTCTCTCTATGGGGCATGCTGAAAAAAGGGAAAATGTATCGCAACACCACTTACTCTCATTGCAACTGAGAAACAACATTCGGTAGGCAATCGATCCTGTGACTCCCAATATGTTGGCGGTGACCTTTCATAACATGGAAAAGCGTGTGCAAGTATAATATAAAATTTATTAAAATAGTCCGAGTTTGTAAAATATATATTTTCAATTTAATCAAATCTTTATTGTATATATTAATATATATATATTATATATATATATATATATATATATATATATATATATATATATATACAATATATATATTAGGAGATGAAAAACGTAAAGATAATATATGAAAAAATATTAAGTGAATTTTAACATTAATACTCCTTATAAAGAGAATCAAAGATTTCTTGAAATGTTTTAAATTTTTAATCTTGACCTCTCTCTTCCCTTTTAAATGGAATCTCTCATCACTTTATAATTAATTAAAATAATATTAGTGATTAATAATAATAATAGGAATTATGATTTCTTGGAGAGAGAGAGAGAGGGGGTGGGGGAGTGGAGGGAGGGATACAATTAATTATTATTTAATTTGAAGGTGAAAAAAAATATCTGTTAGCTTGGATTCGACTGTACGATTTTATGGAGCCAAGGAGGAACTGATGTAATGAAGAGTAGAGGCGACAGAAAAGTCAAGGAAAGAGAGGGAAGTTCGAAGGGGTTTCAGAGTGGGAAATTTTTTTACATTTTTTTCTAGTAATATTTAGAATAGGGAAAGAATTTTTGTAAAAAATGAACATCTCAATTTTCTCTTTCATATTTAAAAAGAAGCCAATAAATTTGAAAGAAGAGGGGAAAAATTTTTTTTTTTTTTTTTTTTTTTTTTTGTAGCGTTTTAAAAAATATTCATTTTGTATGTAGGACATTTATGTGGATGAATGCATTTTATTTACATGAAAAGTATTACTTTTAAAGATTCTACATCGATTCCTAAGGGTGAGTGAGGGATTTCTTTTAATGTTTCGGAGCTTTTAAACACAATTTAGATTTAATTAACATCTCTTCTAAAATTTGACAAAAAACTAAATTTTTAATCGAATCAACAAAATTTGTTTACATTCTCCAAACAAATGCTTATATTATATATATATATATATATATATTATATATATATATATATAATATATATATATAATATATTATATAATATTATATATATATATATTATATATATATATATATATTAAAAAAGGTAAACCGATTGAAAAGAAAAAAAGAATATAAAATGTTCCAAAAAAAAAAAAACATTATATATATATACTATATATTACTAATAATATATATTATTATATTATATAATTATAATATATATATATATATAATTATTTATATTTATATACTATAATTATATATATTATTTTAGTTAACTTAAATGGATTTGCGCTCCATACATTTATTAAAACGTGTCTTTGCTCCTTCAAAGATGCACCCTAGACTTGCATTTTTTTTTTTTTTTTTTTTTTTTTACAGAACGCCACCACTCACGGGTAGAACCCTTTTCA
>SEYY01024464.1:32500-45000 GCA_009176605.1 Armadillidium nasatum | reverse complement strand
AAAAAAAAATTAAGAACAAATAAAAGATGTAGCTTAGCTTTCGAAGATGTTATAGTTCTTTGGTAACTAAGTTAAGTATATATGTAAATAATTAACGACTACCGATTTTCTTATAAAATTTCACGAATGACTGATTGTGGAGTGTAAGCAATACAAATACAACACGAATGAAATGTGAAGAATGAATTGAAGAAATCACAAATTTCCATCTAATATTCATTTAGCACTAAACACAAAGAAGAAGAGTCACGCTACACTTCGATGGGCAGAAAGAGATTAAAAAGAGTTAGTGAGCAGAAAAGTTGATAAGTGGAAAAGACCTAAACTCTACATTATCAAGGAAATCAGTATGTGTGGAGCACTCCAGACATGCAATATATGCTGCACGCTGTGGAGAACGATGTCCCTTACAAAGAAAATAACTGGGATGATGAGAAGTTCTGAAGGCGCTTCAAAACAGCTAATTTCTTACAAGTTTTTAAATGTGAGACAATTTGATCCGTTCAAGAAAGATTCAAAGTAAATCAAATGCCAAGAATATAATAACAGAAGAAAGTTTGAATTATGTATTATAAAGATGTAGTTGTGTGGATTATTAAGACAAGTATATTAAAAGTAGAAAAAAAGTTGGGGACAGAACATAACTCTGGGGAGCACCATTACTGGTGGAATGAACGGTGGCCATCTGCAACAGACAAAACAGCTGGAAAGGAGATCGGAGAGATCATACAAAGGAATAAATACCGAAAGAGGATGGTTTAGAAATAAAAATTTGGCGCAAGTCTTCATTGAAAGCTTTCGATTTATCAAACACTATAATAAAAAACTAACAGAAATGCTAATGAGCAAAGGACAAAGTGTCAGAAAGAATATCATCTACAGAATGCCTCTTACGGGAACCATAATGGCTACCTGAGATAAGGTTTGAAAATGTAAAATTTTTCTATTATCTACGTTAAAGATAGATTCTTGAAAGGAACATATGTTAAAGGGAAAGGTAGATAATTAGAAGATTGAGGTTCTCTTTTCTGTACTGCAAAAATTGTCCTTACAAATCGTTGGGACAAATGGTAAAAATGTCACAGTAAAATTTTCAATAGAGAAAAGGCATGTTAAGAGTAAGAAAGTCGTTTCACCGATTTATTTGCAAATAAGAAAGTAACTGAAAAAATTTGTTGTGACATTTTTGCCCCTTTCCCCAACGATTCGTTAGGACAATTTTTGCAGTGTGGCACAGTCTGAACAAGCACACACACACACACACACACACACACACACTTCCAGCCGTAAAGAAAGATTGAATTTGTTAGACATAAACAAAATGGTTTAGCAAAGGCAAGATGCGAGCACCGAATCTCAAGTTTTGAGGATTCACAAAAGGGATACCGTCAGAATCGTATAACTTCTTAGTGTTAAGTTCATTGAGAGTAGAAGAAATCATCTTTAGAGAATAAGTAAGAATGAACAAGTTGAAGGAAATTAGAGAAGGAGGAATAGTTTCATATTCTTTTAAAATGGGAGAAGAGTCAAAGGTTTGAAAGAAAAGTTCAGCTTAGCAGAAAGTTGTTAAACTGCAATGCTAATGTCGGAAGAAACCGGTGGTGGGAAAGAAAAGAAACCATGTCACGGTACATATTTTTATTATTATTATTTTTTTTTTTTTAAAATATTAGAAATAGTGAGAGACAGAGAAATAAAAAAAAATGCTTTATTCCTACGGAGAAGAGTTTTTAATATCACGAAAAATTAAATTTACAAAAATAGTAAGAAGTCTCAGTTTCTAAACTTGGAAGACTCTCTCTCTCTCTCTCTCTCTCTCTATATATATATATATATATATATATATATATATATATATATATATATATATATATATATATATATATATATATATATATATATATATATATATATATATATATATATATATAAAAAGAATAACTAGGAATGAATGTAGCATAATCAGTTGTTAAATTATATTGAATTAAAAAAATATATATTAAATTAAAATTACCAATTACAAAAGCTTTAATATCAATCAACGTTTCGGCTTCTTTTTATTATTAAATTAATGTTTGTATTTTATCCTTTGCAGTTATCCTGATGCCATGGCTTCAGTAAATAAATTTAATAATAAAAAGAAGCCGAAAAGTTTATTGATATTAAAACTTTTGTATATAATTAGTTATTTTAATTTAATATTTTTAATTTTTTTTAATTCAATATAATTTAACAACTGATTATGCTACATTCATTCCTAGCTATTCTTTTTATAATAAAAATTAAGCTCAGAAGGAGTAATACCATATATATATATATATATATATATATATATATATATATATATATATATATATATATATTATATATATATATATATATATATATATATATATATATATATATATATATATATATATATATATATATATATATATATATATATATATATATATATATATATATATATTTCAGGTGCTTGGCATGCAGGCCGATGGTGTTGGTGGACGGAGGGGCGGTGACGGAACAGCTGGCGATTGCTGCCCGCTCAAACATGCTTTGCTGCGGGGGGCGGAAGGTAAGAGTAAAATTTATCCTCATAAAAACATTGAGATGAGGTTGTTTTTGTTGTTGTTTTTGTTGTTGCTATTGTAGATATACTTGTTTTTTGTTGTTGCTTTTGTAAAGTTTTGATGTTTTACATAAAGTTGAGACACATCAAAATATGTGTTGTAAATTACGAACGAATTCAAAATTTGACCATCAAAATATTTGACCTTGAATTTTATTTTATTTTTATTTAATTAAGTAAATGAGTTTTAATGGTTTCCTAATTCCAAATAACGTCACAACTTTACTACATTTCCATCTATTTATATACTCAGATGTTTTTTTTTATAATTTCTAATAATAATAATAATAATAATAAAAATAAAAATAATAATAATAATAATAATATAATATATATATATATATATATATATATATATATATATATATATATATATATATATATATATATATATATATATATATATATATATATATATATATATATATATATATATATATGGGTCAATTTATGTAGAGTAATTTCATTAAAGATTAATAAGAAGAAATTAGTGAAACTATTAAAATAAGATATGAATAATAATAATAATAATAATAATAATAATAATAATAATAATAATAATAATAATAATAATATAATAAAATAATAATAATAATAATAATACTAATAATAATAATAATATAATAATAATAATAATAATAATAATAATAATAATATAATATATATATATATATATATTATATATATATATATATATATATATATATATATATATATATATATATATATATATATATATATATATATATATATATATATATATATATATATATATATATATATATATATATGAGGCAATTTATGTAGAGTAAGTTCATTAAAGATTAATAAGAAGAAATTAGTGAAAGTATTAAAATAGATATGAAGAAGTCCATGAAGTAAGTCCATTTAAAAGAAAAAAGTAAATTTAAGAGCGAATGGTGGCGATGAACGCCATCTGGTGAGCTGCTGAGCCACTCCCTAATGTTGTCGTCGGCATGTGAGAGAACGAAAACTCGGCGCAATTTCAGTATTTCCACAGACTGTGTTATTTCCTTACGTTCTTGTGAGATGGACACCACAACCAATAATAATTTTTATATCTTATATTGCACTTTTTAAAAAGATGATAAATTTACCAAAATTTTGTATATTTTACAAATGCTAAATGATTGATCCAAGCTACAAGTTGTTAATTTAACTTTAGTTTATATTTATATTTTGATGTACTAAAATTGGGGAATTCTATTCTAATTTTAATAAATCATTTATAAAAATTCTATTTTTTAATATTTCGTAAAGATAAGTAAAATTCTTTAAATATATCATTGCTACCATTTGCTATTTATTCGAAACTATTATTATTATTATTATTATTAGTAGTAGTAGTAGTAGTTTTTTCTTTTAATTGTTATTACTATTATTATTATTATTATTCGAATTATATTTATTATTAGTATATTTATTATTACTAGCAGTATTAATTTTATAGTAGTATTTTAATTAAGTAATTCTGTTCATAATTATAAAAAAGAAGGAACGCAAAAAGATATATTTCAGACATTTCAAATATTATTTGCAAAATTATCGCTTTCCAAAATACACACACACACACACACACACACAACACACATATATATATATATATATATATATATATATATATATATTATATATATATATATATATATATATATAATATATATATATATATATATATATATTAGGGATGGAGTGAAGTATCGGTATCGGCAAGTATCGGCATATTTTCCGATACCGGTATCGGTATCGGTATCGGCCTTTTCAGTATCGGTATCGGTATCGGCAAAAAAATTGTATAGGAGTAAAGTATCGGTATCGGTAGTAGTATCGGCAAGTATCGGCATATTTTCAGGTATCGGGTATCGGCTTCGGGGAATTTTTAGGTATCGGTATCGGTAAAAATTTTGGTATCGCTCCATCCCTAATATATATATATATATATATATATATATATATATATATATATATATATATATATATATATATATATATATATATATATATATATATATATATATATATATATATATATATATATATATATATATATATATAAACTGACTTTTCAAATGGATAAAAGTAATTAAAGTAAGTGTGAAAACTGAGAAGAATAAAAGTATTGTCACTTTAACGGCCTTAATATCTTTCTAGTAATTATAATAATAATAATAATAATAATAATAATAATAATAATAATAATAATAATAATAAGTATTTGCTACTAAAACTCTTTGCCTTTTTTTGTTATTACTATTCGAAGGTGCATTTTAAACATCTTTTATGTCGAAATGCAAAAGAAAAGAAAGAGTTGTTGTTGTTTCACTGTTGCAAAATTAACGTTCCTCTTTCGATGCCCGTTCAGCAGTCAAGGTATTTTCTTCTAATATTTAAAAGATGTACACAGATTTGTGTGCATAAATAATATTTACATAAATGTACAATGTACATAAAATCAGACGGATGGTGGTAGCTGTGCTAGAAATCAATGATAGGCCTCTCTTTCGTTAAAGAGAATAGCAGACATTCTTGCACATAAACGCACGCACCCAATCGCTCACACACGCACACGCACACGCACACGCACACGCACACTCACACTTATACACACACACACACACACACACACATATATATATATATATATATATATATATATATATATTATATATATATATATATATATATATATATATATATATATATATATATATATATATATATATGACATTTATTTTTTTTATTTTTTTGTTTTACAAATTTGGTTTTATATTAATTTTTTATTACTTTCATTATTATTTAGGACTTTAAATCGAAAATGCCTAAATTTATTTTATGTCTCTCTAACTATGCTCTCTTTGAAGTCTGCCCGGAAGGCTTGAAAAATTTCTCCGTTTTATGGGAGATCGAATTCTATATTTACTCAAAAGAGCGAGCGAATGCAATGGGAGAGAGAGAGAGAGAGAGAGAGAGAGAGGTTTCTCCATAGGAAGCAAAACAATGTTGACAAATATAAAATTCATATTTCAAATACATGGAAGGGAACTAAGAGAGATCGAACAACGATGTCAAATTTAAAATTCTCATTTTAATAAGAGATATTGGCTATAAGGAGCTGCCTTATTTTCTTCCTTCATTTCTATAACTCTTCCGCTAATTTGTACTTGCTTCTTTAAAAAAATATATATATATATATATATATATATATATATATATATATATATATATATATATATATATATATATATATATATATATATATATATATATATATATATATATATATATATATTATATATATGGAGGCTAGAGTTTGGCTTTTCAATCTTTTTCACTTATTTACATATTTTTTTCTTCTTTATAACGGTTGAAGATTAATTAATGAAATTATTTTGAAGATGAGAATGAGAGGATTTGAAGATCCTCTTAACTACATTATTGCCCCATTTCTAATAAAGGTTGATTATTTTATCAGAAATAACGAAGAACTTCTTCTATTTTGGGGTAAATTATTACCTATTAAAACGGTCTTTTACAATTATGCAGAAAATTATTATTTTTTCTCACTTTTAGAAAAACGAAAAAATTTATTTTTTTTTAATTACTTTGTTTTTGTTTTATATATATATATATATATATATATATATATATATATATATATATATATATATATATATATATATATATATATATATATATATATATATATATATATATATATATTTTTTCCTTTTTTGGACAAAAGTTTTTTAATGAAAAAATACTGCTCAAATTCTTCTCTCTCTCTCTCTCTCTCTCTCTCTCTCTCTCTATATATATATATATATATATATATATATATATATATATATATATATATATATATATATATATATATATATATATATATGCCATCATCTTTATTACATATGTAATATATAGAATTGTTTGCATGAAAATTCTATAAAAATAGTGAAATTATAAAAGTTGTAAATAAATGAAATTGAGTTAATATTATTTAGTTTAATTTTTTAAATACTTTTATTTTTCTTAATTTTGAACAAATTTTCCAAATTAAAATTATTTATTGTTAGATAAATAAAAAAGGAGCTTCTATAATTTCCCATAAATTTAAAAGCTCAATTAATTATAATTAACCTTTTTACTTTTAAATCTACGGCAAATACTTTCATTATTATAATACGTTATAGTAAGAAATTATTATTATTATTATTATTATTATTATTATTATTATTATTATTATTATTATTATTATTATTATATTTCACGTATACAATGAACGTGAATGAGTTTATAAAAAAATTATATGTATATGCATTCATGAGTATTGGTTTTCTTTCGTTAAATAATTTCGAAAGATTGATTAATAATAAGATGAGATTAAAAAGAAACCATAAAAAAATCAACTTTTTTCTGTATGTTTGTATATATATTTTTGTTGAAGAAATTGCAAGATTTTCTTCTTTAGAAAGTAGACTCCTTGAGATCAAACTCAGAGTCGACTCTCTTCCCTTTGTTATCGATAGAACTGTTGTTTGGTTGGTGGGCGGGCTAGGACCGAGGTAAAGTATCGTAAAATGTCGCAGCCCGTATTACTTTTTCTATGCTCATTCACTATTTTAAATAATTTTATAAAAATTGCAAATCTAAAGATCAAAATATCTCATTAAAATAAAATTAATAAATTTACGATATATATATATATATATATATATATATATATATATATATATATAATATATATATATATATATATATATATATATATATATATATATATATATATTATATATATATATATATATATATATATATATATATATATATATATATATATATATATATATATATATATATATATATATATATATATATATATATATATATATATATATATATATATATATATATATAGAGAGAGAGAGAGAGAGAGAGAGAGAGAGTGAAGTATTTAGGATAAATATTCTTTAAATTCAAAACAAATTTTCTCTTTTAAATTTTTTCTTTTCTTGCGAGAAGTCCTAAAATTATTTGAGGGTCAAATTTGTCCATTTGCTTTCCTTTGCAAAGCTCAATAGACAAAAGAATCTTTAAAGTTTGGCAATTTGAAATTAGACAAGATATGAGTGGCAAACTAATTGGGACCACAAGATTGCTTAGCCTTTCACAATGAACCACCTCTTACTGATACAGTAGAACACTCAATATCTACAATGGGTGAAACATTCTAACGCTTGATAGTAGTATATATATATATATATATATATATATATATATATATATATATATATATATATATAATATATATATATATATATATATATATATTTCTAACTAATGATTCTCAATATGTCTTTCGTTTACACACATACTTTTTAAAAAGTTTAATTAATAAATTTGCACACTTTTCCGCTCTCTCTCTCTCTCTCTCTCTCTCTCTCTCTCTCTCTCTCTCTATCTATCTATCTATCTATCTATCTCTCTCTATCTATCTGCTTGTCTGTTTGTCTGCCTATAAAATGATTGAGATTGTGTTGTTTTCAGCTTAACTTTCAACGGACAGTGAGTTATATGCTGAACAAAATATGAAGAGAAGATTTCATTGATACTAAGAATGGCTCAAAATTTGAAACTTATTATGATTTTATTTTTAGAATTTATTTATAGTTTCGGACCGCGGAAACCGAATTCTCGGATGTGGATGCTGCCTCCCTGGAAATATCCTACGTTGCAGAATTTCTCAATATGGATAAAAGTTAATCAAAGAATGTGTCGTACCTGGTGTAAGAGTTGTTTTTTCGACTCAAAATTTTAGCATTTCGGAGAATATTTGTTGGTGTGTTAAAAAACTTTCTTTAAATCTAAGATCGATGGACTGTTTTCCGTAAGGAATGATCGTTTGTCCCTACTTTCTAGCTAATGATTCACTGCACTTAGAAATTTTGTGAATTATTTTTGTTTCTATACTCTATATATATTGAAAGCTTTTAATATAGTCTTGGAAAAGATGTTCAAAATTCTATCTTTTGGTTTCTACTTTTCGTCTGATTTCATTTCCTGTCGCTCTATAACAAATATTGTAAACGTCTACTGTTCATTTCTTAAAATCTACCTGTAGGTTTTATGTGTTTTACTCTGTAATTTTCATTAATAATTAGTTTTAATTAATGAACAATAATGAACATAGTTACTCATTTATTAATTTTGTTATTCATTCATTCATTTTGTTATACATCTTATCTGCATGTCCATCCACACGTTCGTCGATGACTGCATCTCCTTCGAACTTTTAATTTTTTGAAAGCCTCGAATACACACACACACACGCAATTATCTGAAGGTGGAGGGTTTCCTTAGGACAATTAGTCTTTAATTTTTCTCTAATTTCAAAGTGGTGAATAGAAAACATGTTTATTTTCTTTGTGTCAAGAGTTTGATATATTTATTTACCTACTCAACATAACAGCTATAACATCTTCTTATATATAAAAGGAATGTCAGACCTTCCAAACATATACATAATTTATTTTTATTCTTGGTGTTTCCATTTACCGTCTTTCTTGAATAGATTATTTCAAACATGCATTAATAAAATTCATACAGAATTGTTCTTTTGAGACTACTTCAGAACTTCAACTCATATCACAACAATTACTTTCTCTATACAATATTGTCACTCTTCCTTGTATAAAGTATACTTTTTATATCTGAGTTACCTGTACACAAAATTCTTTTGCTCTCACTATAACTCTCTTTTATCTGATATGGACAAAACTCTTCTCTATTCTCTCTTGTGACTCATCTTTCTACCCAGTCTCATCTTTTCATCCTTTCTTTCTAATCTCTCTGCCTCCAGACGAAATCAATACGCTCGTTTATTCATGAACTAAACAGCTCTTCAAGTCTACAACTTCATTTCTTTTCATCCTCTTTCTTCTGCCGTACGTCCTTTACGTCCTTTTAAGTCAGGAGGTTTTCAACCTGGCTGACGCGCCCCCCTTGGAGAGGCCTGCAATCCCTCTCATTAATTTGGGCAATTTCAAGATTATATAAAATTATAAAACAACATTACAGTTAATCCAATATCTAAACACATCACACACACACACACACATACACACACACACACACACACACACACACACACACACACACACACACACACACACAACACACACATATATTATATATATATATATATATATATATATATATATATATATATATATATATATATATATATATATATATATATATATATATATATATATATATATATATATATATATATATATATATATATTATATATATATATATATATATATATATATATATATTTCTTCTAGTTCTCATGATACAGCTGGTGAACGTGCCTTCCTTTTCGCTATCCAAAACAACTTTGAACAGTTGGTGCAGCTCCCTACTCGTATCCCTGATCGTCTTGGAGATGAACCCAACATTCTAGACCTTTTCCTAACTTCTAATCCTTCTCCTTATACTGTTAAACTCTTTCCTCCTCTGGGTTCCTCCGATCACCTTCTTATCTCTGTATCCTCTTCTATCTCTTCAAGTCTTCCGCAGGAAAGACTCCCCTTCTATTGCAAGGAAACGTTTGTGGCACTTCGGTGCCGCAAGCTGGTCGGACTTGCGGTCGTACTTCTTCGATTTCCCGTGGGGTGATTATTTCTTCCGTGGGAGGGGTCCCTCGGAGTGTGCAGAACGCATTACCGAGGTGATTCTCTCTGGCATGGAGGCGTACATTCCATTATTCTTTCCCTTCTACTAAACCTAACAAACCTTGGTTTAACTCTGCTTGTTCTCGTGCTATCCGCCGCAGGGATGCTGCCTTCAGGGATTACCGTCGTCTTCAAACTCCAGAAACTCTCGCTACTTATATTTCATCCCGGAATCGTGCAAAATCTATCCTTCGTAACACTAAAAACTCCTTTCTCCGTAGAAAATGCAATAATCTTTCTGGTTCCTCTTCTTCACGTTCTTTCTGGCATTTTGCAAAAAAATGTCAACTCTAACTTTGCTTCTTCCTCTTTCCCTCCTTTAATATCTTCTGACGGTACAACTGCTGTTTTACCTTCTTCTAAAACTGAACTCTTTGCTCAAACTTTTGCCTCTAATTCAACCTTAGACGATTCCGGAGCTATTCCTACTCCTTCAACCCCCTCTAACTCAATTATGCCTAAAATTAGAATTTCTTCTAAAGATGTTATTTCTGCTCTCTCTGAGCTTAATACTAAGAAGGCGTACGGTCCTGATGGTATTCCTCCCGTGGTTCTCAAAACTTGTGCTTCCGAGCTTGCACCCTGCCTCGGTAAACTATTTCGTCTTTGTCTCTCTACTTCAACCTTCCCTTCTTGCTGGAAACGTGCGCTCATTCAGCCTGTGCCGAAGAAGGGGGACCCCTCTCAACCCTCCAACTACCGTCCTATTTCTTTGACCTCCGTTCTCTCTAAAGTTTTCGAATCTATCCTTAACAAGAAGATTTGGAAACATCTCAATTCTTCTAATCTTATCTCTGATCGCCAGTATGGCTTTCGTAAGAAACGCTCTACGGGTGATCTTCTCCCTTCTCTCTGACTCTTGGTCCTCCGCTATTCGGCATTTCGGTGAATCTTTTGCTGTCGCGCTGGACATATCGAAAGCCTTCGATAGAGTCTGGCACAAAGCTTTGATTTCTAAACTTCCCTCTTTCGGTATCTATCCTTCTCTCTGTGATCTTCTCGCTAATTTCTTTTCTGGTTCTATAGCAGTTGTTTGTAGACGGCCACCGTTCATCCTTTAAATCTATTAACAGTGGTGTTCCTCAGGGTTCTGTCCTATCACCTACACTTTTTCTACTTTTCATTAATGACCTTCTCTCTATCACCTCATCTCCTATCCACTCCTATGCTGATGACTCCACCCTTCATTATTCCTTCCAGTTTGAAAAACGTCCCACCCAACAGCAGTTGATAGACTCGAGAAGGGTAGCCTTGGAGCAACTAACCTCTGATCTTTCTCGTATTTCAAATTGGGGGCAGAGAAAACATGGTTGTTTTCAATGCCTCAAAAACTCAATTCCTTCATCTCTCCACTCGACACAATCTTCCACACAACTATGATATCTTCTTCGAAAACGCACAACTCAAGCCTTCATCTGTTCTTTATATTCTTGGTGTTTCTTTTTCTCGTGATCTTTCTTGGAAAGATCGCATTACTTCTCTTTCTAAACAAGCTTCTAAGAGGTTGGGTGTTCTGAGGCGCCTTCAAAATTACTTCACGCCACCCCAGTTGCTTGCTCTGTATAGAGGTGTTGTTCGCCCCTGTAAGGAGTATGCTTCGCACATCTGGGGTGGTTCCACACATACAGCTCTCCTAGAGAAGGTGGAGTCTAGGGCTTTTCGTCTCATCAACTCTCCTGCTCTTACTAACTCTCTTCAATCTCTTTCAGCCCGTCGAATTGTTGCGTCACTCTCCCTTTACTATCGCTATTACAACGGACACTGCTCTTCTGAACTCTCTCGTCGCATACCTTCTCCATTGAGAAGAGCTCGTGCGACACGCCTTTCTACATATTCTCATCCTTTCTCTGTCCAACTCTCTGACCCCAGACTTAACCGCTATGCTCAGTCTTACATATACTCTACTGATAAAGTCTGGAACACACTCCCTTCATCTGTTTTCCCAACTTCCTTTGACTTGCATACTTTCAAACGCCGTGTATCTGGACACGTCGGCCACCATCGACCATGATAATAGATCTTTCCCAACTCCGGTGGAATTTGGTAGGCCTCCGGCCTTTGCCCACCGGAGGAAACATAATATATATATATATATATATATACTATATATATA